>JARYGA010056223.1:0-60202 GCA_030545235.1 Helianthus tuberosus
ATAAATAAAATACAACTTTGTATGCCATGGTTATGAAACAATTAATTCTGTTGCAACACGCCCCGATGTTTCCGCCGCGATTTGTTGTTTTACGCGGTCGGGGTGTGACACATTTTGCCCCCACCACAAGAGTTTGACATGTGGCATTGGCCTTTGGGGGTTTGAAAGGCTGTTAATCAGCAGTTTAGTTCACTGAATCTGGTCTATAACTTTTCTAGGAACCTAACACGAGTTATCTTGTGTTTAGATCTTAAAACATGTATATCACCTATCCTTAGGTGATTATCAAAACAAGAACCAAATTTTCCGAATCGATTTTTGAAAAACAATCATCTGTTTTTGAATGATTTATTACAAGGTTTTGAACCCTCTGTTATATGGTTTTGAACCCTTTTCAGTATTGGTTTTTGGCCTTGTGCCTTCTAATTTTCAAAAATCCCGTCAAACGTTTTGGGTTTTAAATAATGTGAACATGTGCAAACTGGAAGGGTGAATGCCTGTATTCTGGGTTTTCTGTCTAGGCAAGCACTTCGTATACATCTCAACCAGACGCGAGACCAGTTGTGCTTACCTGGGAATTCTTGGAGTGAGTGTTCACTTATAGGCGAGCATGTCTTCATTATACATTATTTTTGACCCATTTACTTTGATTAGTCACTGTGTGTCGTTTGTTTGCTTTGTGATACGGACGAATGACCACCATCTTTGCTTTTGTTGATTTTGTTTCATCTCATTCACTTCATCCAATCATCTCACTCGTTTCCTTTCATGTTTTCCTCTTTTAGAATGCCTCCTCGACGCGAAAATCAGATAGCAACTGCCGAGCTGGCAGAAATTATTGCGCAGCAGATGGCTGCTCAATTCCCAAATCTCTTTGCTCAATGGCAACAAGCCAACAACAACAACAATGGTCCGTGCAAATACAAGGATTTTAATCAGGCTAAACCACTCAAGTTTAGTGGTTCTGAAGGGGCAACTGGGCTTCTTCAGTGGTTTGAGAGCATAGAGAATACTTTTCGCCACGTACAGTGTCTCGAAAATCGCAAGGTCGAGTTTGCTTCGAGCGTATTTCAGAAGAGGGCTTTGACATGGTGGAACGGGGTTATGAGGGACCAAGGTGCAGAAGTTGCTCTCGCACAGACATGGGCTGAACTTAGAGCCCTTATGATGAGGGAATTCTGTCCTCGTCATGAGCAGCGAGCGTTGGAGAAAGAGTTTGATGTTTTGAAGCAAGATAGTGGTGAGCATAGGGCTTATACTGATCGGTTTGAAGAGTTGAGTTTGCTTTGCCCGACTATGGTTACCCCACTTGACAAGGCTATCGAAAGATACATCGACGGCCTACCTGACTCGGTACAAGACATTCTTACTGGTAGTGAACCTGCCACACTTCGTCAGGCGATCGAGTTATCAGCGACGCTGACTGAGTCGCAGGTCCGGAAGAACAAGTTACACAGGAAGGGTGACAAGGGCAAGAAGCAGTCGGCTGACAAGGAAGATAGCAAGAAAGGTCAAAACTTGAATGGAAAGAACTCTGGTTCTTCGAAGAGGTCAAGGAAGCGTAAGGCTTCCCAAAATTTTGCTATCACTGCCCAAGCTAATCAGGCAGCTCTCAACCAACCCGCACAGCTTCCAGCGAAGAAACCCTATACAGGGAATGCACCTTTGTGCAATAGATGCAACAGTCACCACCAGCCGCAATTTCCATGCCGTTTCTGTACTAACTGTGGGAAATCAGGCCATCTCGCCAATGTTTGTCGATCTGCTCAGAATCCCGCGGTTCAGAACCCGGCTCAACAAGTTGCTCAGCAACAGGGTCAAGCTGCAAGACCACAATACCCACCAGGTGCTTGTTACAATTGTGGGGATCTGACCCACTATAGGAATCGGTGCCCAAGGCTAGCCAACCAGAACCAGAATCCGGCTCCGGCTCGAGGCCGAGTTTTTAACATGAATGCCCAAGAGGCACAGGCTGACGATAATGTGGTGAACGGTACGTTCTTTATTAATAATTAGCCTGCATCTGTTCTTTTCGATTCCGGTGCCGATAAGAGTTTCGTGTCATTATCTTTTGAGCAAATGCTTCGCGTGTCTAGAACGAAACTAGGCAAATCTTTGACAGTAGAAGTTGCTAGTGGTGAACCCATTATTCTTGATTCTGTTCTTCACAACTGCCAGTTGAATCTTAACGACCATCTTTTTCCTATTGACCTCGCGCCTATGCAACTTGGAAGCTTCGACGTCATTGTGGGAATGGATTGGTTATCCAAGCATCACGCAGAGATAGTTTGTTCTAAGAAGATTGTTCGTGTGCCGCTTTCGACAGGCGAGATCCTGCAGGTTCAAGGTGAGAAGCCTACCAGTGGTCTCAAACTCATGTCTTGTTTTAAAGCTCGGAAGTATCTGCAGAAGAACTATGTGGCTTTCTTAGCACATGTTACAGAAGATAAAGGCAAGGGTAAGTCTATTTCAGATATTCCTGTCGTTCGGGATTATTCTGAAGTGTTCCCTGAAGATTTACCTGGTCTACCTCCAGTACGCCAAGTCGAGTTCCGTATTGATCTCGTACCTGGTGCAAATCCCATTGCCAGAGCTCCATATCGTCTTGCACCGTCTGAGATGCAAGAGTTGTCCAAACAGCTTCAGGAGCTCTCTGACAAAGGTTTTATACGTCCTAGTTTTTCACCTTGGGGTGCTCCCGTTCTTTTTGTCAAGAAGAAGGATGGATCCTTTAGGATGTGTATCGATTATCGTGAGCTTAACAAGCTTACCATCAAGAATCGATATCCTCTACCTCGCATCGATGATCTCTTTGATCAGTTACAAGGCGCTTCTTATTTTTCGAAGATTGATCTGCGTTCCGGATATCATCAACTTCGGGTGCAAGAAGAAGACATTCCGAAGACAGCGTTCCGTACTCGTTATGGACATTACGAATTCACAGTCATGCCATTCGGTTTGACTAATGCTCCGGCTGTTTTCATGGACTTAATGAATAGGGTCTGCAAACCTTATTTGGATCAGTTCGTCATTGTTTTTATTGACGATATCTTGATTTACTCTAAGACGCGAGCTGACCACGAGCAACATCTTCGTCTTACTCTTGAACTCCTAAAGAAAGAACAACTTTTTGCAAAATTCTCCAAGTGCGAATTTTGGCTTAAAGAAGTTCAATTTTTGGGGCATGTTATCAACGAACGAGGTATTCATGTAGATCCCTCCAAGATCAGTGCGATTAAGGATTGGGATACACCTACTACTCCTACTGAAGTTCGTTCTTTTCTTGGTCTAGCGGGTTATTATCGCCGCTTCATAGAAAACTTCTCAAAGATTGCAGTTCCTCTAACTGCTCTAACTCAGAAGAAAATGCCATTTTATTGGGGATTCAAACAAGAGGAAGCTTTTCAACACTTGAAGCAGAAGCTTTGCGATGCGCCTGTTCTATCATTACCTGAGGGTGATGATGATTTTGTCGTGTATTGTGATGCATCTAAATTGGGTCTTGGCTGTGTTCTGATGCAAAGGAACAAAGTCATAGCCTATGCATCAAGACAATTGAAGATACATGAGAAGAACTACACCACTCATGATCTTGAGTTAGGTGCAGTTGTCTTTGCTCTCAAGATCTGGAGACACTATTTGTACGGTACAAAATGTGTGGTTTTCACAGACCACAAAAGTCTTCAGCATATCTTCAACCAGAAAGAACTCAACATGAGACAGCGACGTTGGGTTGAGCTCTTAAACGACTATGACTGCGAAATTCGCTACCATCCTGGTAAGGCGAATGTCGTGGCTGATGCATTGAGTCGTAAGGAACGTACTAAACTTCATTGTGTACGTGTTCAGACTGTTATTCAAGCTCGATCCGATATTCAAGCACGCATTGCTCAAGCTCAACAATCTTGTGTTTCACAAGGTTTGATGGATAAGGAATTTCCTTACCACCTAACACCTGCTTTGGAACTGAAGGACAATGGATCATATTACTTCATGGACCGTTTGTGGGTCCCAAGCCAGGATGATCTTCGTACCTTGCTTATGGATGAAGCCCATAAGTCTCGTTATTCTATTCATCCGGGCTCAGATAAAATGTATAAGGATCTTCGTATTCATTATTGGTGGCCTGGTATGAAGAAAGACATTGCCTTATACGTATCCAAATGCCTTACTTGTCTTAAGGTTAAGGCTGAACATCAGCGTCCTTCTGGTTTATTGGAACAACCAGAGATCCCAGTTTGGAAATGGGAAAACATTACTATGGATCTTGTTACCAAACTCCCGCGCACAAAGAAAGGTCATGATGCCATCTGGGTAGTCGTTGATCGTCTTACAAAGTCAGCACATTTCTTGCCAATCCGTGAGGATTTTCCTACTGACAGACTTGCTCAAATCTATGTAGATGAAATTGTAGCTCGACATGGTGTTCCTTTGAACATCATTTCTGACAGAGATGCTCGTTTCACTTCTCATTTTTGGAGAACCATGCAATCTGCTATGGGGACCCAACTTAATCTAAGCACAGCTTATCATCCGCAAACGGATGGTCAATCTGAGAGAACAATCCAGACTCTGGAGGATATGCTAAGAGCTTGTGTGATCGATTTTGGTGGTAGCTGGGATTCACATCTGAAATTGATTGAATTCTCCTACAACAATAGTTATCACACTAGCATCAAAATGGCTCCTTTCGAAGCTCTCTATGGTCGAAAATGTCGTTCACCAGTCTGCTGGAATGAGATTGGCAAGGCTCAACTTACTGGACCTGCCCTCATTTTAGAGACAACTGACAAGGTCAAGAAAGTTCGTGATAACCTTCAGGCAGCTAGAAGCCGTCAGAAGATTTACGCGGACCCAAAACGCAAAGCCTTGGAATTTCAAGTCGGTGATCGAGTATTAGTTAAGGTCTCACCTTGGAAAGGTGTGATCAGATTTGGAAAGAAAGGAAAACTTGCACCTAGATACGTTGGACCATTCAAGATCGTCGAAAGAATCGGAAAGGTAGCCTACAGACTTGAGTTACCTCTTGAACTTGGAAATGTTCATCCAACTTTTCACGTGTCCAATCTCAAGAAGTGTACAGCTGATGAGAACTTCTCCATACCGCTTGACGAAATTCGTGTTGGCAAAACACTGAAATTTGTTGAGAAACCAGTGGAAATCATGGAACGTGAAGTCAAGTGGCTTAAACGCAAGCGCATTCCTTTGGTCAAAGTTTGCTGGGAAGCTAAACGTGGACCTGAGTTTACTTGGGAACGCGAAGATCAAATGAAAGCGAAATATCCACATCTTTTTCCACGAGTTTCCTCTAAATAAATTTCGGGACGAAATTTCCACAAGTAGGGGAGACTGTAACAACTGTGCTTGTAATCACTATTAACAGTTCTGTTATCAATAAAACAATGTTATTTTATCACAATGTTTGTTTTGTTATGTTTTACATTTTTCATGTTTTGACTTTTATGTAATTTCAAACTCTACATCGCTTTCTGGAGAGTTATACGCAAACTAGTGCGTAAACGTACTCAGTTTAATGCGAGAAATACTCCGGAACATCAACATATACTCAACATACCTTAAATAACCTTTACATAACTTAGAAATAAGTTTTGAAGGCTTTGGTATGGCAAAAACAAGTTAATTCGCTTACAGGGACTAAATATGACAAACTGCGAAAGTATGTCAATTTGAACTGTAACGAACATTCTGGAACATAACCATAAGTTAAACACACCTTAAATATCCTTTACATAGCTTAGAAATAGGCTTTGAGGGGTTCGGTGTGCTAAAATAAACTTTTGGGTCATTCAGGGACTAAAAGTGTCAAAAAGTGCACAAGTTTGCATTTTCGCGCATAACTTACGTTCTGAATACATCCGGACATCCAAAAATTTATGTGAGCATGACTATATTTTATTTTAGTGTTCGCCATTAGAAAAATCCATTCGTCGCGTCATTTGGATCGTTTTTCGCGCTTATGCGTGTTCCGTCGTAATTAACCGAACATCGCGACCGTACGGCCAAACGAACCGACATTCGTGATATTTTTGAGCACATTTTAAGTTCCCTATACTTTAACTTCATTTTTGAGCTTTGAAATGGGGTTAACGGGCCTTAAACGTGTCAAAAATGGCCTAAATACAGTTCAGGGACCAAAACTGTAATTCTGCCAAACTTGCACCATACGATGCGTATGGTATATATACCATACGATGCGTATGGGGTCTCCAGACCAGATGCATTGTTTCTAACAGCAGATTTCACATGTTTAATCCACAACCACATGTTCCTAATTGTCTAGTCATGTGATAAGGATGGAATTTTAGTTACCATAAGCTTCCAACACATGTACGGCTTGGATCATGGCACGTTTTCCATGAAACGATCCTAACGGTGGACCTAAAACTATAAATACCCCACCCCCATGCTTCAAAAATTACAAGAAATTTGATTTGAGAAACTCTAAGTTGAAACGTTTGTTTCATACCTGAGATTTTCGAATCGAGTTTAGCATTCGGGGACCCTTCGTAAGTATTCTTTCGTTCTTTTCCTTATTTTTACTGCTTTTCGAGTCAGAAAGTCAAACTTTGTTTGACTTTCAGCGTTGACCAGTAATGGTCAATGCGAAGTTCGTTTGAACTTCGCAACGTGAGTGTAATCACGTTGGTCATAGTCCCTTGGGACTATGCCCACTGATTACCACGTTGTCTAGGGTCGTAGGGTAGGCGATCTAATAAATCGCCTATACCTTCGAACCCGACCCAGTTTGGTCGATCATTAGGATCCGACCAAACACATTAGGTGACCATAGTAGGCAGGGAATAACCTTTCGAGGTTATACCCTATGGTCACATCGTTTAAGTAGTTGTATGATAGGTAGTTTATATGCCTTAGGTAAATTACCAGAATACCCTTTTCATGTATAATTGGTAATTAAGCATATGTAACCTAAACCTTTATCACATAACTGATTATGTAACATGTTTAGGCATATAACACTTGTCATAGGGCTAGTTAGGCGGTCCGAACGCGTTTCACGCGCACGACACGTTAAAGTAGCATAAGCTTCCTAAACGGGTCGTAATGGGTCGTAAACGATTATGTTAAGTTTCATTTAGCATGTAGGCTTTGTTAAACCAAATGACACGAGTCTCTACACTCGTTTGGTTTACGAAACGTCATTCTATCCAATCATCCGATTAAGGTCCGGTTATTAACATAGTTACCTATATTAGGTGCCGTTTGATTCCGAGATCTATAGCATTACTTGGTGATTATCTTTAGACATCTGAGCAATCTCAAGTGAGTACATAGACCCCTCTTTTACTGTTTTCCAAACTGTTTTGGGGTGGAACACATGTGCCTACTTGTTACTTTCATGCTTTCCTGTTTTTCACATCATATACTGCTATGTTCGTTAGTACATTATAGTACATGATTACATTACATTTCATGCTAGGTGTGCCCATTGTGTGCATTACTTAGTACATTGTTTTACATTACATTTTATGCTAGGTATGCCCATTGTGAGCATTACTTGGTACATTGTTTTACATTACATTTTATGCTAGGTGTGCCCATTGTGTGCACTACTTAGTACATTGTTTTACATTACATTTCATGCTAGGTGTGCCCATTGTGTGCATTACTTAGTACATTGTTTTACATTACATTTTATGCTAGGTATGCCCATTGTGTGCATTACTTAGTACATTGTTTTACATTACATTTCATGCTAGGTGTGCCCATTGTGTGCATTACTTAGTACATCGTTTTACATGACATTTCACGCTATGTATGTTCATTTGATTACATACTTAGTGCATTGTTTTCACATGCTTACATATTGGTATGACATTTGGTTTGTTTACATGGGACAATACATTCATTAACACCGATCATGCCGTTCGTTAGTAGGTAGTGGTACCATAGGAATTGACAACTCCCGTTCCGGACATCCCAGGGTAAGGGGACAGAAAGGAATGACCGAATTCGTTGACATTAAGACAGATAGACCTTTAATTTGTTTAAAGGGTTTATCACCACAGTTGCCAGGCTTGGATGTATGCATATTCACAATACCGCATAAATGTTCATATTAAATAGTTGCATGCATTTACACAAAACATAGCTTTGATTTAAACTAAGTTTTACTTCAATACTTTGTTTTTGTACATATGGTTTAGTTTGAGACATTTCACTTGCCATACATGACATTTTGACATAGACATTTGACATGGATATTTGACATAGACATTTGACATGGATATTTGACATAGACATTTGACATGGATATTTGACATAGACATTTGACATGGATATTTGACATAGACATTTGACATGATTTACATTTGACATATTATTCAATACATTTGACAATTGAATTAAACATAGACTTCTTACATTGGTTGGTTTGGTTTGATTAAGTGATTAAGTAACGATGCGTGTGTAATATGATACAAGCATGGTGGATACGCCGCTGGTACTTCCTATATATAAGTGTTTGTATGGTATTATATGGCGTAACGTTATTTGAATCATTTCAGTTTGAGACATAGAACATTTTATACAAATAACATACTTTTCACAAGACATTTATTTACAAACAACTTATCTTATACAAACACATTTTTACATGGTTATTTATTTAACCTGACATTTACTTATACATATCATCTGATCTTATTGTTTTCAAATGATTTACAAGACAAAGCAAATTACAAGGTTCATGACTAAACATTTTTCTTAAACATAAGTCATGAATCCTATTTTTCACAAACCTATGTATCTCACAGGCATTTTTATGCTGACGTACCTATTTTCACATGTGTTTTCAGGTGCTTTTCCATAGGATGTTGATCATGATACTAGGGCGGACCTGTGCCTTAGACTTTAAAAGAAGATAGACTATGTTTAATTATGTTCAGAACTCTTTAAATTTCCTGTTTGAAACAATGTAACACCTTTGTTTATAAATAAAATACAACTTTGTATGCCATGGTTATGAAACAATTAATTCTGTTGCAACACGCCCCGATGTTTCCGCCGCGATTTGTTGTTTTACGCGGTCGGGGTGTGACACATTTTGCCCCCACCACAAGAGTTTGACATGTGGCATTGGCCTTTGGGGGTTTGAAAGGCTGTTAATCAGCAGTTTAGTTCACTGAATCTGGTCTGGGAAACTGACGCGGGCCGCGTAATGTATCACCTTGGGTTTACGCGGGCCGCCTGACCTGTCTGATCAGCAAACAACTTTCAGAAATGACAGTTTTGGTCCCTATTGTGTTTTAAGGCCATTCCCGACACTTCTAAGGCCCGTAAAGCCAACTTTAAGGCCCTAAAATGATGCCTAAACATTGTGGACATGAAACATGCTCAAAAATATGTCGGATGTTGGTTCGTTTGGTCGTACGATCGCGATGTTTGCTTAATTACGACGGAATGCGCATAAGCGCGAAAAACGATCCAAATGATGCGACGAATGGATTTTTCTTATGCCAAACACTAAAATAAAATGTTTTAGTGCTTACATAAATTTTTGGATGTCCGGATGTAGTCAGAACGTAAGTTATGCGCGAAAATGCAAACTTGTGCACTTTTTGACGCTTTTAGTCCCTGAATGGCCCAAAAGTTTATTTTAGCACACCGAACCCCAAAGCCTATTTCTAAGCTATGTAAAGGATATTTATGGTATGTTTAACTTATGGCCATGTTCCAGAATGTCTGTTACAGTTCAACTTGGCATACTTACGCAGTCTGTCAACTTTAGTCCCTGTAAGCGATTTAACTTGATTTTGCCATACCAAAGCCTTCAAAACTTATTTCTAAGTTATGTAAAGGTTATTTAAGGTATGTTAAGCCTATTTCACTATTCCGGAGTGTGTGTGGCATTAAACTGGTTATATTTACGCATCAGTGCGCGTATAACCTTCCAGAAAGCGATTTAGAGTTTGAAATCGAACAAGAATTGATATGTGCAAAAGATACACATATTTATACAGATCCCAAGTATGAAATACAATATTTCATTAGCTCGGAATTTGTTTGATGGTCGCAGTGACCCAGGTGTCACAACGTACACTCAATTAACGAAGAATCAGTACAAGGAAAAGCCCTTCAAATTACGCGTTGTCACATCATCCCCAACTTGAAAGAAATTCTGTCCTGTAATTTGATAAGCAAGCTCAGAGGAATGAAGTGATAAATCAAGATGACTGTGGATTTTCCTCAGGTGCCACATCATCCCCAACTTGAAAGTGAATTTCGTCCCGAAATTCACCGATTGCATCAGGATTAGATTGGGTAGTTTTGAACAGCTGAGGGTATTTGAGTTTCATCTGATCCTCGCGTTCCCACATGAACTCCTGTCCACGTCTTGAGTTCCAACGAACTCTCACGATTGGGATTCGACTGTGCTTATGGACCTTAACTTCCCGGTCCATGATTTCAATAGGTTCTTCGACAAACTGCAACTTGTCATCAATTTCCAGTTCTTGGAGTGGTACCACAAGTGTTTCATCGGACTAACACTTCTTTAGGTTCGAGACATGGAAGATATCATGAACGTTTCCTAATTCAGCGGGTAACTCGAGTTTGTACGCCACTTTACCAATTCGTTCCAGGATTTTGAATGGCCCAACATAGCGCGGGTTAAGCTTGTCGCGTTTCCCAAAGCGCACCACACCCTTCCAGGGTGAGACCTTTAGCATGACACGATCACCTACAGTGAACTCCAATGGTTTCCTACGCTTATCAGTGTAGCTTTTCTCACGGTCTCGCGCTGCCGCCATACGATTTCTGACCTGGACAATCTTCTCAGAGGTTTCAAGTACAAATTCCAGACCTGTGATCTGGCTGTCACCCACCTCAGCCCAACAAAGAGGAGATCGACATTTCTGTCCGTACAATGCTTCGAACGGAGCTGCCTGGATACTGGAATGGTAACTGTTGTTGTAAGAGAACTCTATCAAAGGCAAGTGTTTCTCCCAACCTTTACCAAAATCGATCACACAGTCTCGCAGCATATCTTAAAGCGTCTGGATGGTCCGTTCGCTTTGACCATCCGTCTGAGGGTGGTAAGTAGTGCTCATGTCAAGACGTGAGCCAAAAGATTTGTGCATCGCCTGCCACAAATTAGATATGAATCGTGGATCACAATCAGAGATGATAGAGGTTGGCACCCCGTGCCTAGAAACCACCTCCTTAAGAAAAACAGCAGCAAGTTATGAGAACTTATCAGTTTCCTTGATTGCTAGGAAGGTTGCAGATTTCGTCAGACGGTCTACGATCACCCAAATGGTATCGTTCCCATTTTGAGTCCTAGGTAAACTAGTGACAAAGTCTAGGGTAATATGCTCCCATTTCCACATGGGTATTTCTGGTTGCTGAAGCAGAGCAGATGGTTTCTGATGTTCCACCTTTACTTTCTCGCAAGTCAAACATTTACTCACATACGTCACGATGTGAGCTTTCATCTTCGGCCACCAATATAAGACCTTTAGGTCCTGATACATCTTATCAGACCCTGGGTGAACAGAGTAGCGAGACTTGTGTGCTTCGTCCATCACCAGCTCTCTAAGATTTCCTTACAAAGGAACCCATATTCGCTCCATGAAATAGCGAATACTGTCGGATCTTTCCACAAGTTTCTTCTCCAAGCCTCGCATGGCTTTGGCTTTGAGATTCTCATCCTTCAACGCTACAGCTTGGGCAGAGCGGATCTGATCAGGTAGATTAGAATGGATGGTGAGCTGCAAAGTGCGTACACATTTGGGTTTTGTTTCCTTGCGACTGAGGGCATCAGCTACTATGTTGGCTTTGCCCGGATGGTACTTGATTGCATAATCATAATCGTTCAAGAGTTCCACCCAGTCACGCTGTCGCATGTTCAAATCCTTCTGATCAAAGATGTGCTGAAGGCTCTTGTGGTCGGTATAAATAATGCATTTAGTACCGTACAAGTAGTGCCTCCAGATTTTTAACGGGAAAAACCACGGTCCCCCAACTCCAAGTCGTGAGTCATGTAGTTCTTCTCATGAACCTTCAACTCCCGAGAAGCATAAGCTATCACCTTCTCGCGTTGCATCAGCACACAACCGAGACCCTGAATAGAAGTGTCATAGTACACCACGAAGTCTTCGGTACCCTTAGGTAAGGACAAGATCGGTGCACTGCAAAGTTTTTGTTTCAACAGCTGGAAAGCATCTTCCTGCTTCGTTCCCCAAGAGTATATAACCCCTTTCTGTGTCAACGAGGTAAGGGGTTGAGCGATTCTTGAGAAATCTTTGATAAATCTACGGTAATATCTTGCGAGACCTAGAAATTGTCGTATCTCCGAAGGATTCTTTGGTGCCGCCCAATTTCTGATGGCATCAATCTTAGCGGGATCCACATGTATTCCCAATTCATTGACAATGTGGCCAAGGAAGTGTACTTATCGAATCCAGAAGTCGCACTTAGAAAACTTCGCGTAGAGTTGCTCCTTCCTTAGGAGCTCCAGGATAAGATGCAAGTGCTGCTCATGGTCCTCCTTAGTCTTAGAATAGATCAAGATGTCATCGATAAACACAATGACGAAATTGTCGAGGTATGGTTTGCACACACGGTTCATGAGATCCATAAATACCGCTGGTGCGTTAGTTAACCCAAATGGCATAACCAGAAACTCGTAGTGGCCATACCGCATTCGAAAAGCCGTCTTAGGAATATCCTCCTCTCGGACTCTCATCTGATGATAGCCCGATCTTAAGTCGATTTTCGATTGACCCTTTCAACTGGTCAAACAGATCATCGATGCATGGCAAAGGATAACCCTTGTATTGAAAACCATGTTCCACAAGTGGATGGCTAGGATAAAGCTTTGATTCTTGTAAAACACTTGTCAAAATCCTAAGAATTCAAGCTCTCCTATAAATACCCACTTGCTCTTCACACTTTTCTCACACATCTGAATCAAAACCTACTCTAAGTTGAAGTCTTGGCTTCATACCTAAGTATTTTGATACAAATCTTCCTTACTTGGACCTTTTATAAGTTTCTTTCATGCTTTTTATACATTTCAAGCATGAAAGTCAAACAGTGTTTAACTTTCTGCCTTGACCAGTCTTTGGTCAACACAAAGTTCGTTTGAACTTTGCAACGTGAGCGTAATCACGATGGTTATAGTCACTTGTGACTATACCTACTGATTACCACGTTGATTAGGCGTAGTAATGAGTCATAGTTTCGGTCAAAGTACGTGTTTATGCGTATTTTACAACGAAACTATCTTTAGGTATCAAAACACTTTGTTTTGATATCAAACCTTTTTTCTAACTTAGTTAAACATGTTTTAACATGTTTAACTCGTCACTTTTAGTTTAGTGCTTGTATAAGGTCGTAAGTCAAGCGGTTTAAACAACCGCTTAGACTTTCGAACCCGACCCGTTTGGTCGATCATTAGCATCCGACCACACACATTAGGTGACCATAGTTGTTTAGGGAATAACCTTCTGAGGTTATACCTTATGGTCACATCGTTTAGTTAGTCGTATGATAAGTAGTTTATATGCCTTAAGAAAATGACCAAAATGCCCTTTTTGCGCACAATTTCATTTTAAGCATATGTAACACATGTTTTGACATCTAAACTGATTATATAACATAATTATATATGTTAAGGCATATGATACTTGTCATAGGACTAGTTAGGCTTCACGAACGCGCATTCGCACGAACGACGCGTTAAAGTGGCGTAAGCGACCTTAACGGGTCATAATGGGTCGTAAGCACTTAGGATAGGTTCTGTTTTAGAATGTAGTCTTTGTTAAACCATATCACATGAGTTCCATTACTCATTTGGTTTACAAGACCTCCTTCTACCTGATCTTACGATTTAGGTGTCGATTCGCTAACATAGAATCCGTTACACTAGGAACCGCTTCGACACTTGAGCTATTGATCCTTTGAGCTTTTTTATACCATTTGAACAAGAACTATATGCAATCCCAGACAAGTACATAGTTCCCCTCTTTTACCGTTTTCAAATGTTTTGAGGTGATTCATATGTGTAACCGATTTATTTTCCAAATGTATGGCAAATATGTGTTTACTAAGTGATTTTATGTGTACTATTCCGATTATGCAAATACGATGTTTATCCGAATCCCTAAAAGATCTACCTATCTTCATAGTTAGATTCTTATAGGATATTTTAAGTATAGTCTTAGATCTTCCTATCTTCATATTAAGGTTTTTATGAAGTACTTTACGACTCGATGGTTGTGATTTATGTGTAGATTGTTGGTGATTTAGATAACAAAACTAGATAATACAATAAGAACATGGTGGATACGCCGCTGGTACTTCCTATATATAAGTGTTCTAATTTTATTATTCTTGTAGCGTTATCCGATCACTTTAGGATGTGTGTACAATTGTTTCAATATTCGATTATCGAAATCCTCGTAGAATCTCCCATACCTTTATATGTTAGATTCTTAGAAGGATATCTAAAGTATTATCATGAATCATTGATTTGATTTATATAATACTTACACAAGTTTTGATTTATTTCAAAACAGCTATTATTATTCCTTAATTGAATTCCTAATAACACATGAACGAGTTTTACGATGGTTTAAACGAGATTACGATGTATGGCATAAAAATGACTTAGTAATAATCATATTGCCATATACAAAACTATTTTCCACGAGTTTTCACAATCAAGATTAAGTATTGCAAATACTAAATTTTTGCCATCCTTTGGCTTCAAGATTTATTTTCAATTGACAGCTCTCGTAGTTGTCAAAGTATTGCAATACCAAACGGTTTGCCATTTATTTGGCTAACAAAACCTATGTATTCGCCGGCATTTTTATGCTGACTGATTTTCACATATGTTTTAGGTTTTCAACTATTCAAGCATGCAACGCATATGACTGCATTTGGGCCTTAGACTTCTTAATCAAAAGACAATTACATGTATTCTTTGTTTGTAAAACGGTGTTAAAAATGTTGAAACAATTTAGTACCAGTAGTTGTGAGCAATTTGTAACGTGACTCCCCGTTATTGCCACCGCGTGTTGTTGTATTACACGTTTGGGGTGTTACAGATTGGTATCAGAGCACTGGTTATAGGGAATTAGGTTATTAGCATGCCTTAAACCTAATCTATAACCTTCCTAGGACCCAAACATGAGTTGACTTAGGAACTCTTTCTTAAATCATCATCCTTATTCGTGCCACAACTACTCTGTGATTTACAAATCATCTAACCTTAGATGATTTATCCTAAAACCCTTAGGCTTTATGCCTTAAGGTATTCCTCAAAATATTTTCTCAAAATGTTTTCATCGAAATATTTCTCAAAATGTTTTCTCAAACGTTTTCATCAAAATATTTCACAACATATTTTATCTCAAACGATTTGTATCGAAGTATTTGTTAAATGTTTTCCTCAAACATTTTTGTGACATCTATGTCTCTGTGACCATCAAAAAAATACAAAATCAATGAAATATTGTGTATCATACTTGGGATTTGTATAAATATGTGTATCATTTGCACATATCAATTCTTGTTCGA
Source organism: Helianthus tuberosus (assembly GCA_030545235.1). Taxonomy (NCBI): domain Eukaryota; kingdom Viridiplantae; phylum Streptophyta; class Magnoliopsida; order Asterales; family Asteraceae; genus Helianthus; species Helianthus tuberosus. Next base: position 15,568 of record JARYGA010056223.1, read on the forward strand.
TTTCGAGCTTTAAATCGCTTTCTGGAAGGTTATACGCGATCTGATGCGTAAATATAATCAGTTTAATGCAACAAACACTCCAAAAAAGTGACATAGGATTAACATAACTTAAATAACCCTTACATAACTTAGAAATAAGTTTTGGAGGGTTTGGTGTGGCGAAATCAAGTTTATTCGATCGCAGGGACTATTTGCGTCAAACTACAAAGGTCTACCGAATCGAATGTTATCGAACATTCCAGAACTTGCTCATAAGTTAAATATGCCCTAAATATCCTTTAAATAGCTTAGAAATAGGCTTTGAGGTGTTTGGTGTGCAAAAATACACTTTTTGATCAATAGGGACTAAAACCGTCAAAAAGTGCATAAGTTTGCATTTTCGCGCATATCTTACGTTCTGAATATATCCGAACATCCAAAAATTTATGTAATCATTAAAATATTTTATTTTAGTGATTGGCATGATAAAATTCCATTCTTCGCGTAATTTGGGTCGTTTTTCGCGTCCGTCCGTGTTTCGTCGTAATTAACCGAACAACGCAATCGTACGACCAAACGAACCAACATCCGAGATATTTTTTAGCATATTTTAAGTTCCCTATACTTTAAATTCATTTTAGAGCCTTGAAATGAGGTTAACGGGGCTTAAACGTGTCAAAAATGCACCAAAACCAAGATTTGAGCTTGCAGGGGCCAAAATTGACAGTTTTTGAAAGTAGTCTACACGGGCCGCGTAGCCCATGACCTCTACTTACGTGGGCCACGACTAAAGTCCAGATCAGAAACCAGTTTTCAGCAATCTGGTCGAATTTCAGGGTTGTTTATGCAAAATTCTCAATATCATTAGCTGGTTTTAAGGTCCCCTAGTATTTTAAAACCTTGGGCCCAAGTGTAAGGTCATGATTCAAGCACGATTTACGAGGAACGATCCTAACGGTTATGGGTTTTCTATAAATACCTAAGCCTTCATTCCTGTTCCTCACAAAATCTGATTCAATTGCTCTAAGTTGGGGTTTTGCACTTCATACCTGAGCAATTTGAATCAAGATTTCCTTGCTTGGACACTTTGTAAGTATTCTTTCGTGCTTTTATGGGTTTTTAAGCGTAAAAGTCAAACAGTGTTTGACTTTCTACTCTGACCAGTCTATGGTCAACACGAAGTTTGTTTGAACTTCGCAAAGTGAGCTTAATCACGATGGTTATAGTCCCGTGTGACTATACCTACTGATTACCACATTAATTAGGTGTAGTGACGAGTCATAGTTTCGGTCAAAATGCGTATTTATGCGTATTTTGCAATGAAACTATTCTTGGGTATCAAAACCATTTGTTTTGATATCAAACTTGTTTTCTAACTTCGTTAAACATGTTTTAACATGTTTAACTCGTCACTTTTAGATTAGTGCTTATATAGGGTCGTAACATGAGCGGTCTAAACAACCGCTTAGACATTCGAACCCGACCCGTTTGGTCGATCATTAGGATCCGACCAAGCATGTTTACTAACCATAGATGTATAGGGAATAACCTTCCGAGGTTATACCTTATTGTCACTTCGTTTAAGTAGTTGTATGATAGGTAGTTTATATGCCTTAGGAAAATGACCAAAATGCCCTTTTTACGCATAAATTCATTTTAAGCATATGTAACCTAAATTTTGACATCTAAACTGATTAGGCAACATTATTAGATGTGTTAAGGCATATAATACTTGTCATAGGACTAGTTAGGTGGTCCAAACGCGTTTTACGCGAACGACGCGTTAAAGTGGCGTAAGCTACCTAAACGAGTCGTAATGGGCCGTAAGCACTTAGGTTAAGTTTCGTTTTAGTATGTAGGCTTTGTTAAACCATATCATATGAGTTCCAACACTCATTTGGTTTACGAAACCTCATTCTATCCGATCTTCCGATTTAGGTCCGGTTATTAATGTAGTTACCTTTATTAGGTTCCGTTTGATTTCCGTGATCCCTCTAGCTTTGCTTGGTTGTCATTCAAGACTTCTAAGCATCCTCAAGTGAGTACATAGTCCCCTCTTTTACTGTGTTCAACTGTTTTGGGGTGAAACACATGTGCCTACTTGTTACTTTCGTGTTTTTCATGCTTTTATATCATATACTTGCTATGTTCATTAGTACGCATATAGTACATGATTTCATTATGTTTTGCTGTGTATGTTCACTTAGCATGCTAGCACATTGATTTTTATATATTACATTTTGTTGCATATGCTCATTCAGCATATGGACACCTTGTTTTACATTTTGAACTGTTTGAACAATTTGAAACTGTTTGATCTATGTGAATTATTTGGACTGTTGGAACTATTTGGAACCGTTTGATTGATGTGAGCTATTTGAAACTGTTTAAACCATTGGGTTAGGGAAGGATTAGGTAACGGGGCGGGTGTAATGTGTTAAAAGCATGGTGGATACGCCGCTGGTACTTCCTATATATAAGTGCTTTTAACACATTATATTTCGTTGCGTTATCTAGATCACTTGGGCAAGGTTATCAAAACAAAGTTATATTACAAGGTTTTTATAACAATATAAACCAATCGAGTTTTATTTCAAAAAACGATTTACAATCTGGGTTTACTTAAACAAATGTTTTGAGTTAAGATTCATGGTATCGAGGTTTTATAAATTATAGCAAATTTGTTTTAACTTGGTTATTTCAATTCACAATATAAACATTTTTCAAAACTAAGTTTTCTAATTATCAATTAACAAAGTTGTTTGAGTTATTTCAAAAGGTAAAAAGAGCCATGAATCTGACACTCACATAAAACCTATGTACTCGTCGGCGTTTTTATGCTGACGTATTTTCACATGTGTTTCAGTTATCATAGTTGGTGATGATTGATGATGATATTGATGCATGCTCACATAGGAATGATCGAGGCCTTAGTGACTTAATAACAATGAAAGTCTATTTGTTCATGTTTTGTTTCTAATTTAAATGCAATGTAATACATTAATTCAATAAAACAAAATTTCAATCCATGTGTTATGAAACAATGATTTTGTTAGGACACTCCCTGACGTTTCCGCAGCGGTTTGTTGTTTTAACGCGGTCGGGGTGTGACAGAAGAGTTGGTATCAGAGCTCATGGTTATAGGGAATTAGGTTATTAGTAATGATTTGACCTAGTCTATAACCTTCCTAGGACCTTAACACAAGTGTCACACCCCGACCGCGTAAAACAACAAAACGTGGCGGAAACATCGAGGCGTGTTGTAACAGAATTAATGTTTCATAACCATGGATACCAAAAAGTGTTTTGTTTTATTAAACATTGAATAATTACATCGTCTTGAAATCTAAATACACTATTTAAACATAGTCTATCATTGTTATTGAGTCACTAAGGCCTTGTCCAGTCCTATGTGAGCATGCATCTTATCAATCGATATCATTCAACAATACCTGAAACATATGTGAAAACGAGGTCAGCAAAGAAATGCTGGCGAGTACATAGGTTTTGTGAAAATAAGATTCATGACTTCTGTTTAAGAAAATGTTTAGTCATGAACCTTGTAATTTGCTTTGTCTTTGTAAATCATTTGAAAAGTAATAAGTTCAGGTGATATGTATAATAAGAGAATAATGCATGATTAAATGAATAACCATGTAAAAAGAGTTTGTAGAAGATAAGTTGTTTGTAAATAAATGTCTTGTGAAAAGTATGTTATTTGTATAAAATGTTCTATGTCTCAAACTGAAATGATTCAAATAACGCTACCATATGTAATACCATACAAACACTTATATATAGGAAGTACCAGCGGCGTATCCACCATGCTTGTATCATATTACACACGCATCGTTACTCAAATCACTTACCCAAACCAAACCACCAAAGTAATGTTCATGCCCAATGTAAATCATGTAATATGTATAACCAAAATGATATGTATGGCTAGTGAAATGCATTAACTAAACCATAGGTGAATCGCACAAAACAAAGTATTGAAGTAAAACTTGGTTTAAACCAATACTATGTTTCGTGTAAATGCATGATCAAATGTAAATCATGTCCAAATGTTTACCCAATCGTTAACCCATCTTGTTTTAATCGTTCAAATCGTTCTTGTTTTAATTGTGAAACTACTTAATGGTCGATTCTCTAATAACATTCAAACCTTCTTGACGCGTTCCTCGTTCCAACTCGCTCTCGCTCTCGTTCTTAACAAACCCTTACCAAAGGATAAGTTAATAATTACAGATTCAGTCGTTACCCACAACCCCCACACATAACAATGGGTGCAGTAAATAACGGGATTTGTCAGATCCTATGGTACCATAACCTAATACTGGTCGGCTTGATCATTGCTAATGAATGTCATCGGTCATGTAAACTACAACCAACAAGTTTGTTCACTTTTTTGAAATTTGTTATTAGTTTTTGAAATCATTGTATTCGTTCTTGAAATCATTGTTAGCGTTCTTGAAATAATTGTTATTGTTCTTGAAACCACATTGTAATTGTTCTCGAAACCACATTGTAATTGTTCTTGAAACCATAGATAAAACATTTAGCACATATGAGTCACCCCAAAACAGTTGAAAACAGTAAAAGAGGGGAATAATGTACTCGCCTGAGAATGCTTGGAGGTCTTGAACAACAACCAAACAAAGCTTGAGGGAGCACGGAATCAGTCGGCAAATCTAAACTATATAAATAAACCGGACTTAAATCGGGAGATCGGATAGGATGAGGCTTGGCAAACCAAATGAGTATTGGAACTCATATGATATGGTTTAACAAGGCCTACATACTACAATGAGACTAACCTAAGTGCTTTCGACCCATCGCGACCCATTAAGGTAACATATGCTACTTTAACGCGTCGTGCGCGTGAAACGCGTTCGGACCGTCTAACTAGTCCTATGACAAGTGTTATATGCCTAAACATGTTACATAATCAGTTATGTGACAAAAGTTTAGGTTACATATGCTTAATTACCAATTATACATGAAAAGGGTATTCTGGTAATTTACCTAAGGCATATAAACTACATATCATACAACTACTTAAACGATGTGACCATAGGGTATAACCTCGGAAGGTTATTCCCTACCTACTATGGTCACCTAATGTATTTGGTCGGATCCTAATGATCGACCAAACTGGGTCGGGTTCGAGGGTATAGGCGATTTATTAGATCGCCTACCCTACGACCCTAAACAACGTGGTAATCAGTGGGCATAGTCCCAAGGGACTATGACCAACGTGATTACACTCACGTTGCGAAGTTCAAACGAACTTCGCATTGACCATTACTGGTCAATGCTGAAAGTCAAACAAAGTTTGACTTTCTGACTCGAAAAGCAGTAAAATAAGGAAAAGAACGAAAGAATACTTACGAAGGGTCCCCGAATGCTAATCCCGATTCAAGAATCTCAGGTATGAAACAATGGTTTCAACTTAGAGGTTCTCAAATCAGAATTCTAGTGATTTTAGCAATGGGGGGTATGGGGTATTTATAGGAATACCCGAACCGTTAAGATCGTTTCATGGAAAACGTGCCTTAATCCCATCCGTACATGTGTTGCAAAGTTATGGTGCTTAGGTGCTTAAATTCCATCCATACATGTGTTGCAAAGTTATGGTGCCTAAATTCCATCCTTATCCGCTGACTAAGCAAGTTTAGAATGTGTGGTTGTGAATTAAACAACGGCTAATACATCGAATCTGGTCCCGAATGCGAAAAACGATCCAAATGACGTGACGAATGGATTTTTCTTATGGCGAACACTAAAATAAAATATTTTAGTGCTTACAAAAATTTTTGGATGTCCGGATGTATTCAGAACGTAAGTTATGCGCGAAAATGCAAACTTGTGCACTTTTTGACACTTTTAGTCCCTGAATGACCCAAAAGTTTATTTTAGCACACCGAACCCCTCAAAGCCTATTTCTAAGCTATGTAAAGGATATTTATGGTATGTTTAACTTATGGTCATGTTCCGGAAGGTCTGTTACAGTTCAAATTGGCATACTTTCGCAGTTTGTCAACTTTAGTCCCTGTAAGCGAATTAACTTGTTTTCGGCATACCAAACCTTCCAAAACTTATTTCTAAGTTATGTAAAGGTCATTTAAGGTATGTTAAGCCTATTTCACTATTCCGGAGTGTTCGTTACATTAAACTGGTTATATTTACGCATCGATGCGTGTATAACCTTCCAGAAAGCGATTTAGAGTTTGAATTTGAACAAGAATTGATATGTGCAAATGATACACATATTTTTACAAATCCCAAGTATGAAATATAATATTTCATTGGTTCGGTATTTGTTTGATGGCCGTGAAGGCACAGGTGTTACAACAAGATTCTTGTGTTTAGTTCTTAAAACAATACCGTCACTTATCCTTAGGTGACAACCACAACAAGAACACAAATTTTGAATCTGCTTTGAAAACTAATAATCTGTTCTAGGATGATTTATTATAAGGTTTTGAACCTTCAAAGTTTTCAAAATCTCGTCAAGGTTGGGTTTTATAATGTGAACACGTGTAATCTGGAAGGGTGGATGCCTGTACTCTGAGCTTTCTGTCTAAGGCTAGAGTGTTCGTACAAATCCACATAATCGGACCAGTCACTCTTACCAGGGAACTCTTGGGGTGAGTATCCACTTATAGGCTAAAGCATGTCTTCGCGATACATTAATATGACCCACTTACTTTGATTAGTCACCATCTCATTTGTTTGCCTTAGGTAACAAACAAATGATCGCAATTTTTATGCGTTGTCATCCTGTTTTGATTTTCCGATAACATCTCGCTTGCTTCCTCCCATGCCTTTCATTATCTTCAAGATGCCTCTTCATCGCAACAACACTCAAATGTCCGAACCAGGTGCTACAATTGCCCAGCGAATAGGCGTCGTACTCCAGAGGACCGTTGATTTAGCTATCACCATGACTCACCTCAGGGATGAAGCCATACAAGGGAACCGCTCCTTGGTGCAATCAATGCAACCGTCATCATCCGAATCAAATACCCCGTTTCAAATGTACCCACTGTGAACAATGGGGATATTTGGTTAAAATGTGCCGCTTTGCTATCCAAAGCAAAGTTGTTGCAAATCTTGTTGCTGCTCAACCTCCAAATTATGTATCATATGTTGCCTTGGCATATCTAGCACCTCAACTCCATGGGCTTTCTACCTTGTGTATCGACTTAAGCACGTCTAGTGCAAGGTTTCGAAACGCCTCTCGTTACATAAATTCCAAAATCCACATAGGATCTTTCTATCCTCATAATTAGATCCTTGTGGATGATTATCGCTCATCGGAGCCCTTAATTGAATTCTTTGTATGCTTTAATACGTACATTACGATTCAGTAAGGACAAAAACCGAATTCCTATTAAGATCTTCCTATCTTCATAGATAGATTCTTGAAGATGTTTAAGGTACCAAATGAAATCCACGGATTGGATTCCTGGTGTGCTTTAAATACCCGTGTCCAAAGATAACAAATTAAAGGTCAAATTAAACAATTATGAGATTATGTGCATATGTGTTCTCTTTTATGTTTTTGTGTAATCCGAATTTTCATTATCCAAATCCTCGTAGAATCTTCCATATCTTCGTATAAGGGATTCATAGTAGGATATCCAAAGGTACTACCACAAATCCTTAATGGGCTTCTACGTAATAGTTAAGACCCTTGGATTGTAAAGTACTATCCCATAATTAGACCCCTTGAGAGGTCTAGTTAAAAAGATTGATTCAAAAATCTGGTTGGGAATGTCATGTTATGATATAGTTGAAAACACTCCCTAGTGGTCTATTCAAAGAGATCATTCATTTGATTTAATTAAAAAGACCCTATGGCGGTGTAGTCACATTCATCACAGGTTTGTTCGTTTGATTCTCTTCCCCTACACATTATGAAATGCACTGTGCAGACTGTGCAAGGAATTACGTAATTATGGATGCATACATAACTATGGAATTTAGTGCACAGAAACCACAACAAGTTTTGTCATGTGTCTTGAGTTAACCCTATTCATTTCCATTTCTGATGAAGCACCCATGGAGGAAAAATGAACTAGCTATTCATTTTTCACTTCTGAAAGAATACCCGTCGAGGGAAATGAATATCCTTTTGATTATTCCTTCATTTCCATTTCTGAAGAATACCCGTTGAGGAAAATGACTCCGTCCGTTCATTTTCATTTCTGAAGAATATCCGTCGAGGGAAATGAATATCCTTTTGATTATTCGTTTATTTCCATTTCGGAAGAATACCCATAGAGGAAAATGACTCCGTCCGTTCATTTTCGTTTATGAAGAATACCCGTCGAGGGAAATGAATATCCTTTGATTATTCCTTTATTTTCATTTCTGAAAAATACTCGTTGAGGAAAATGACTCCGTCCATTCATTTTCGTTTCTAAAGAATACCCGTCGAGGGAAAATGAATATCCTTTTGATTATTCCTTCATTTCCATTTCTGAAGAATACCCGTTGAGGAAAATGAATCCGTTCGTTCATTTTCATTTCTGGACAATACCCATCGAGGGAAATTAATATCCTTTGATTATTCCTTCATTTTCATTTCTAAAGAATACCCGTTGAGGAAAATGACTTCGTCCGTTCATTTTCGTTTCTAAAGAATACCCGTCGAGGGAAAATGAATATCCTTTTAATTATTCCTTCATTTCCATTTCTGAAGAATACCCGTTGAGGAAAATGACTATGTCCGTTCATTTTCGTTTCTGAAGAATGCCCATGACCTCTACTTACGCAGGCCGCGACTAAAGTCTAGATCAAAACCCAGTTTTCAGCAATCTGGTCGAATTTCAGGGTTGTTTATGCAAAATTCTCAATACCATTAGCTGGTTTTAAGGTCCCCTAGTATTTTAAAACCATGGGCCCAAGTGTAAGGTCATGATTCAAGCACGATTTACGAGGAACGATCCTAACGGTTATGGGTTTTCTATAAATACATATGCCTTCATTCTTGTTCCTCACAAAATCTGATTCAATTACTCTAAGTTGGGGTTTAGCACTTCATACCTGAGCAATTTGATTCAAGATTTCCTTGCTTGGACCCTTTGTAGGTATTCTTTCGTGCTTTTATGCGTTTTTAAGCGTAAAAGTCAAACAATGTTTGACTTTCTGCTTTGACCAGTCTATGGTCAACACGAAGTTTGTTTGAACTTCGCAACGTGAGCGTAATCATGATGGTTATAGTCCTGTGTGACTATACCTACTGATTACCACGTTAATTAGGTGTAGTGACGAATCATAGTTTCGGTCAAAATGCGTATTTTGCAACCAAACTATTCTTGGGTATCAAAACCATTTGTTTTGATATCAAACTTGTTTTCTAACTTCGTTAAACATGTTTTAACATGTTTAACTCATCACTTTTAGATTAGTGCTTATATAGGGTCGTAAGATGAGCGGTCTAAACAACCGCTTAGACTTTCGAACCCGACCCGTTTGGTCGATCATTAGGATCCGACCAAGCATGTTTACTGACCATAGATGTATAGGGAATAGCCTTCCGAGGTTATACCTTATGGTCACTTCGTTTAAGTAGTTGTATGATAGGTAGTTTATATGCCTTAGGAAAACTTACCAAAATGCCCTTTTTATGCATAAATTCATTTTAAGCATATGTAACCTAAATTTTGTCATCTAAACTGATTAGGCAACATTATTAGATGTGTTAAGGCATATAATACTTATCACAGGACTAGTTAAGCAGTCCGAACGCGTTTTACGCGAAAGACGCGTTAAAGTGGCGTAAGCTACCTAAACGAGTCGTAATGGGTCGTAAGCACTTAGGTTAGGTTTCATTTTAGTATGTAGGTTTTGTTAAACCATATCATATGAGTTCCAACACTCATTTGGTTTACAAAATCTCATTCTATCCGATCTTCCGATTTAGGTCCGATTATTAATGTAGTTACCTTTATTAGGTGTCATTTGATTTTCGTGATCCCTCTACCTTTGCTTAGTTGTCATTCAAGACTTCTAAGCATCCTCAAGTGAGTACATAGTCCCCTCTTTTACTGTGTTCAACTGTTTTGGGGTGAAACACATGTGCCTACTTGTTACTTTCGTGTTTTTCATGCTTTTATATCATATACTTGCTATGTTCATTAGTACGAATATAGTACATGATTTCATTATGTTTTGTTGTGTATGTTCACTTAGCATGCTAGCACATTGATTTTTTATATATTACATTTTGTTGCATATGCTCATCCAGCATATGGACACATTGTTTTACATTTTGAACTGTTTGAATCGTTTGAAGTTGTTTGATCTATGTGAATTATTTGGACTATTGGAACCGTTTGATTGATGTGAACCGTTTGAAACTGTTTGAACCGTTGGGTTAGGGAAGTGATTAGGTAACGGGGCGGTATAATGTGTTAAAAGCATGGTGGATACGCCGCTGGTACTTCCTATATATAAGTGCTTTTAACACATTATATTTCGTTGCGTTATCTAGATCACTTGGGCAAGGTTATCAAAACAAAGTTATATTACAAGGTTTTTCTAACAATATAAACCATTCGAGTTTTATTTCAAAAACGATTTACAATCTGGGTTTACTCAAACAAATGTTTTGAGTTAAGATTCATGGTATCAAGGTTTTATAAATTATAGCGAATCTGTTTTAACTTGGTTATTTCAATTCACAATATAAACATTTTCCAAAACTAAGTTTTCTAATTATCAATTAACAAAGTTTTTTGAGTTATTTCAAAAGGTAAAAAGAGCCATGAATCTGACACTCACATAAAACCTATGTACTCACCGGCATTTTTATGCTGACGTATTTTCACATGTGTTTCAGGTATCATAGTTGGTGATGATTGATGAGGATATTGATGCATGCTCACATAGGAATGATCGAGGCCTTAGTGACTTAACAACAATGAAAGTCTATTTTTTCTTGTTTTGTTTCTAATTTCAATGCAATGTAATACATTTAATTCAATAAAACAGAATTTCAATCCATGTGTTATGAAACAATGATTCTGTTAGGACACTCCCCGACGTCTCCGCCACGGTTTGTTGTTTTAACGTGGTCGGGGTGTGACAGAAGTGTTGGTATCAAAGCTCATGGTTATAGAGAATTAGGTTATTAGTAATGCTTTGACCTAGTCTATAACCTTCCTAGGACCTTAACACAAGATTCTTGTGTTTAGATCTTAAAACAATACCGTCACTTATCCTTAGGTGACAACCACAACAAGAACACAAATTTCGAATCTGCTTTGAAAACTAATCATCTGTTCTAGGATGATTTATTATAAGGTTTTGAACCTTCAAAGTTTTTAAAATCTCGTCAAGGTTGGGTCTTATAATGTGAACACGTGCAATCTGGAAGGGTGGATGCTTGTACTCTGAGCTTTCTGTCTAAGGCTAGAGTGTTCGTACAAATCCACATAATCGGACCAGTCACTCTTACCTGGGAACTCTTGGGGTGAGTATCCACTTATAGGCTAAAGCATGTCTTCGCGATACATTAATATGACCCACTTACTTTGATTAGTCACCATCTCATTTATTTGCCTTAGGTAACAAACAAATGATCGCAATTTTTATGCGTTGTCATCCTGTTTTGATTGTCCGATAACATCTCGCTTGCTTCCTCCCATGCCTTGCATTATCTTCAAGATGCCTCTTCATCGCAACAACACTCAAATGTCCGAACCAGGTGCTGCAATTGTGTAACACCTCGTAAATTCATGTCCAATATTATATTGACACGTGTCATAAGCTTTAGACGTGTAACAGATTACTTATGAGGGACTAAAGTTGACAAACGAAGAATGTACGTGTATAAAAGGATTCAAATTGTCAACAATTGATAATTATACCTTTCAACAACCCTACACGACGTTTATAACCTTAAACGAATGAAACATGAAACGTATGAAGCCATTTGTGGAAGAAAGTGAGAGATTACAAAACCTCTGAGTGACCTTTTAGCGAACCCAAAGCTTTGTAACGATTAATTATGCTAACGAGAATAAGTGATAAAAATTTCACAAGGTTTCGTTATCGTATGAGAAAGTTATGCTAACATTCGTATATGAGGGGTTAAAAGCGCCAACGTTGAAATTTAAGGTCTTTCGGGTGATCATAAAGTTAACCAAGGACTTAACAAAGTTTGGTTATGTCTTGGAGCCCTTAAAAATCAATTTAGAGGGTTAAAAGTGCAATAAATAAAGTTAAAACCACTTTTAAAGGGACCAGGGACCAATTGTGCAATTACTGAAACATTTTTAACCTGACATGGGCCTCATACCGGCCGCGTAAGACTTCTGGGGACACTTACGTGAGCCGCCTGAGCATGCTAGTGACAGAAAACACTTCCAGGTGCCAGTTCAGCCTGTTGCACCGCCTCTAGAGCCTTGTTTTACATACCAGGAGCTGTGCAAATGGGTTGACATGCAATAGGGACACATGGGACCATCATATAACACCTGTAGACTTGCTTGGCATCATCTTGGTGAATTAAATTCACTATATAAGAAGCTCATTTATTGCAACATTAAGCACATCACTTAGAAAACTTTCATAACTTCTTTTCTGGAGATTGCTGGAACTCAAGGCCACTTCCTAGAGGTCATCAGTCGTGCATAGGACTTCAGTAAGTGTCCTTAACCTTTCTTAATTCAGTTTTACTTAGTTTATTAGCCTAAAGTCAAACCGTCGTAATTAAGGTTTGACTTCGTGATTCATTAAAATTTTTCCAGTCAAATCTCTAATTGAAAGTACCTATGAGTTGGTAATTATGTGGGTAATAAACCCTTAAAAGGGCACTCTCTTATTCCCACTCTAACTAGGTCAATTGTCGGGTCAAACTTAATCATAAAAGTCAACAGAAAGCTAATTTTCAAATAAATGCATAATTAACAATGTAGAAGTCATGCAACCTGTTTTATCACTAATATAACTTGGTAATTAATGTAAGAACATGTCTAAACATGTTCAACCCGACAATTTTCAGTATAGGCTCTGTTCGGAACCGAAAGTCACATAATTTGACTTTTTCTTTGACTTTCAGTTCTGACCCAATGTAGCATATTTTATAAATGCCTTAGAGCCTTATTAGGATCAGGTTACATGTTAGTGTAACCCTCTGAAGTTATACAACTTGGTTCATTAGTTATTCGATTCATGTGCATGTTTCCGTTATATGCCTAAATGTTGACCAATATGCCCTTTTGACCTTAAAACGAGATTTTTGAAAATGTGAGAGGACAATAACCTTTATTACTGATTTTTAATCATGTCCCTAAATTTTCACATCAGTTTGAGGTCTAGATTTAGAGTTATGCTCAATAGCGTAATTAGAAAGCTTTTTATTAATTAAACGGCGTAATTAGCATAAAGCCTATCTAAACCCAATTTTTGATACCAAACTTTTTACCTACTGATGTAAAATAATATTTTGGGATTTTTGAAGATTTTTATTTATTTTTAGGCTGAGCATAACATAGGGTTATAGCTTTGATTTGGTAATTGTCGGTTTTGCCCTTTTGGCCTATAAAAAGAGTTTTACATAATATTTCGATACCAAACCTTTTGCTACTGATTTTATATAATAAATAAAATATTTTGAGTCTTCTGGAATAATAAAAATATCAGCTTTTCTTATAAAACCTAGAAATCGCTTAAAATCGCCTTTTTACGCGTTTTAAACGCATAGTATGTATTAAAACTATTTTAAATATATAAGACTTGACACCTACTGATATTTTTAGTAAATTTTTATATTCTAACAGTAAGCAAAAGTTTTAAACTCAGATTTCCAGTTTTGACTGTCACACCCCGACCACGTAGAACATACAAAACGTGGCGGAAACGTTGGGGAGTGTTGTAACAGAATTAATGTTTCACAACCATGGAAATCGAAGTTTCATTTTATTAATCAAACATGAAAGTTTACATCGTTTTCAACAAGAACCAAAGAGTACATAACATAAATTAACTAGTTCTTGTCTCGTTTTAAGTCACTAAGGCACAGGTCCGCCTAAGTATGTCTTGATAAGTCCTATGCATCATCTCCTGAAAACACATGTGAAAATAGGTACGTCAGCATAAAAATGCCTGTGAGATACATAGGTTTTGTGAAAACATAATTCAGGACTTATATTTGAGAAAATGTTTAGTCATGAACCTTGTAATTTGCTTTGTCTTGTAAATCATATGAAAAACGATAAGATCAGATGATATGTATAAATAAGAGAATAATGTATGGTTAAATGAATAACCATGTAAAATGAGTTTGTATAAAATAAGTTGTTTGTAATTTAATGTCTTGTGAAAAGTATGTTATTTGTATAAAATGTTATATGTCCAAATTGAAATGATTTAAATAATGCTACGATATGTAATACCATACAAACACTTATATATAGGAAGTACCAGCGGCGTATCCACCATGATTGTATCGTATTACACACGCCTCGTTACTTAAATCACTTACTCAAACCAAACCACCAATGTAAATTGTTTATGTATAATCAAATGTCAAAATGTTATTGTGTAAACCATATCAAATGTCTGTGTTTAATGTAAATCATGAATTGTGTATATCAATGTCAAAAATGTTTATGTCTAATGTAAATCATGTAATGTGTATCCAAAAATGTCATGTATGGTATGTGAATTATATCAACTAAACCATATGTAAAATGCACAAAAACAAGGTATTGAAGTAAAACATGGTTTAAATCAAAGTTATGTTTTTGTGGAACAAATGCATGCTATACTGATATAAACATCTATGCGGTATTGTGAAAATGCATACATCCAAGCCTTGAGACTGTTGCGATAAACCCTTAAACAAATTAAAGGTTTATCCAAGTTATGTATATCGAATTCGGTCATTCCTTCCAATCCAAACAAACCTAGGATTTCAGGAACGGGAGTTGTCAATTCCTATGGTACCACTACCTACTAACGAACGGCGTAGCTAATGTTAATGAATGTATTGTTCCATGTTAAACAAACCAAATGTCATACCAAAATGAAAGCATGTGATGTAAACAATTGTACTAAGTATGCACACAATGGGCATACATAGCATGAAATGTAATGTAAAACAATGTACTAAGTACGCACAGAATGGGCATACATAGCATGAAATGTAATGTAAAACAATGTACTAAGTACGCACACAATGGGCATACATAGCATGAAATGTAATGTAAAACATGTACTATAATGTACTAACGAACATAGCAGGTATATGATGTGAAAACATGGAAAGCATGAAAGTAACAAGTAGGCACATGTGTTTCACCCCAAAACAGTTTGGAAAACAGTAAAAGAGGGGTCTATGTACTCACTTGAGATTGCTCAGAAGTCCTAAGATAACCACCAAGCAATGCTAGAGATCACGGAATCAAACGGCACCTAATATCGGTAACTATGTTAATAAACCGGACCTAATATCGGATGATTGGATGGAATGAGGGTTCGTAAACCAAACGAGTATGGAGACTCGTGTAATATGGTTTAACAAAGCCCACATACTAAAACGAAACTTAACCTAAGTGTTTGTGACCCTTTACGACTCGTTTAGGTAGCTTATGCTACTTTAACGCGTCGTTCGCGTGAAACGCGTTCGGACCGCCTAACTAGTCCTATGACAAGTAATATATGCCTTAACATGTCTAATATTGTTGTCAAATCAGTTTAGATGTCAAAAGTTATGTTACATATGTTTAAAATGAATTTTGGCATCAAAGGGGTATTTTGGTAATTTACCTAAGGCATATAAACTACCTATCATACAACTAACTAAACGTCGTGACCATAAGGTATAACCTTGGAAGGTTATTCCCTATATACTATGGTCACCTAATGTGTTTGGTCGGATCCTAATGATCGACCAAATGGGTCGGGTTCGAAGGTATAAGCGATTTATTAGATCGCTTACCCTTACGACCCTAGACAACGTGGTAATCATTAGGCATAGTCACAAGGGACTATAACCATCGTGATTACAATCACGTTGCGAAGTTCAAACGAACTTCGCATTGACCATAAACTGGTCAACGCAGAAAGTCATACAAAGTTCGACTTTCGGACTCGAAAAGCAATAAAAGAACGAAGGAACACTTACAAAGGGTCCCCGAATTCTAATCTAGATCAAAATAGCTCAGGTATTAAACAAAGGTTTCAACTTAGAGCACATAAGATCAGATTCTTGTGAGGAAAAGTGAAGGGTGGAGGTGGGTATTTATAGTTTTCGGTTCACCGTTAGGATCATTTCTTGGAAAAGGGGGCACGATCTAAGCCGTACACTTGTTGGAAAGTTGTGGTAACTCATTTGCCATCCACCATAAGAGTTTGACACTTGGCACTTGGCCTTTGGAGAGTGTTAAGGGCTGTTAAAAGCTGAAAAAAAAAACGGTTTGCTACATCTGGCCCCTACTTAAGGACCTAGTTTGGCAGATTTACAGTTTCAGTCCCTGCAACCTCAAAACTTGGTTTTCGATGCGTTTTTTGACACGTTTAAGCCCCGTTAACCCCATTTCAAAGCTCTAAAATGAATTTAAAGTATAGGGAACTTAAGATGTGTTCAAAAATATCTCGGGTGTCGGTTCGTTTAGCCGTACGGTTACATTGTTCGGTTAATTACGACGGAATGCGCATAAGCGCGAAAAATGATCCAAATGGCGTGACGAATGGATTTTTCTTATTACAAACACTAAAATAAAATATTTTAGTGCTTACATAAATTTTTGGATGTCCGGATGTATTCAGAACGTAAGTTATGCGCGAAAATGCAAACCTGTGCACTTTTTGACGCTTTTAGTCCCTGAATGACCCCAAAAGTTTATTTTAGCATACCGAACCCCTCAAAGCCTATTTCTAAGCTATGTAAAGGATATTTATGGTATGGTTAAGTTATGGTCATGTTCCGGAATGTTCGTTACAGTCCAAATTGGCATACTTTCGCAGTTTGTCAAGTTTAGTCCCTATAAGCGAATTAACTTGTTTTTTTTGCCATACCAAAGCCTTCAAAACTTATTTCTAAGTTATGTAAAGGTTATTTAAGGTATGTTAAGTATATTTGACTATTTCGGAGTGTTCGTTGCATTAAACTGGTTATATTTACGCATCAGTGCGCGTATAACCTTCCAGAAAGCAATTTAGAGCTTGAAATCGAACAAGGGTCGATATGTGCAAAAGATACACATATTTATACTGATCCCAAGTATGAAATACAATATTTCATTGGCTTGGTATTTGTTTGATGGTTGAAGTGACACAGGTGTCACAGTCCCCCTACTTTAGGAAATTTCGTCCCGAAATTTATTTGTAGGAGCATGTCTGTGACTTTGTGTTAAATAACCATCAAGGATAAGGCATATCCTGATATTCCTCTTTAATGAACATTTTCAGAAATGGAAATGAAGGAAGAATCAGGGATATTCATTTCCTTTGATGGAAAATTTTCAGAAACGAAAAATACACGGGATGAGTTATTTTCCTTAATGGGTATCCTTCAGAAACGAAAATTAACGGAACGAGTCATTTTCCACAATTCCTCCAGAAACGAAAATGAACGGAATGAGTCATTTTCCACGATTTCTTCAGGAATGAAAATGAACGGAATGAGTCATTTTCCACGATTTCTTCAGGAATGAAAATGAACGGAATGAGTCATTTTCCACGATTTCTTCAGGAATGAAAATGAATGGAATGAGTCATTTTCCACAATTTCTTCAGAAACGAAAATGAACGGAATGAGTCATTTTCCATGATTTCTTCAGGAACGAAAATGAACGGAATGAGTCATTTTCCACAATTTCTTCAGAAACGAAAATGAACGGAATGAGTCATTTTCCACAATTTCTTCAGAAACGAAAATGAACAGAATGAGTCATTTTCCATGATTTCTTTAGGAACGAAAATGAACGGAATGAGTCATTTTCCATGATTTCTTCAGGAACGAAAATGAACGGAATGAGTCATTTTCCACAATTTCTTCAGAAACGAAAATGAACGGAATGAGTCATTTTCCACAATTTCTTCAGAAACAAAAATGAATGAATCAACTCTAGACACATGACAAAACTCGCTGTGGTTTCTGTGCACTGAATTCCATAATTATGTATGCATCCATAATTACGTAATTCCTTGCATAGTCCGCACAGTTTGTCTTGTAATGTTTAGGGGAGGAAAATCAAACCTGTGATGAGTGTGACTGGACTACCATGGGGTCCTTTTAATTAGATCGACATATGATCTTATTAATTAGGCCACCAAGGAGTCCTTTCAGCTATATCATCACATGATGTTCTTAACAAGATTTTTGGATCAATCTGTTTAACTAGACCACTCAAGGGGTCTAATTATGGAGTAGTAC
This sequence comes from Helianthus tuberosus, assembly GCA_030545235.1. NCBI lineage: Eukaryota > Viridiplantae > Streptophyta > Magnoliopsida > Asterales > Asteraceae > Helianthus > Helianthus tuberosus. Next base: position 33,947 of record JARYGA010056223.1, read on the forward strand.
TTAATAATCCAAGGGACTTACTACAACGTAGTAGTCCATTAAGGATTTTATGTAGTACATTTGGGTATCCTACAACGAATCTCTCAAATGAAGATACGAAAGGTTCTACGAGGATTTGGATAGCAAAACTTGGATCACACAAAAACATAAAAAGGAACACATAAGCACATAATCACATAGTTGTTTATCTTGGTTATTAATTTATTATCGATTGAGAATGGATATGGAAAACAGTCGATGGGCTACAATGTCCTCTGGGATCTATCTGAAAAGATAGGAAGATCTCCCAAATATTCGATTTTTGTTCTCAAAGAAACGTAATATTCGAATTAAGGAACATAACAATTTTAGGATTTACGGAAATACCCTTAGGTACCCAATTAAGGATTTATAGTGGTACTTTGGGTATTCGTCCAGTGTTGTAACTTGCGCCTTGTACTTCGTTTCCTTGGAAGAAACGGGTACTTAGGATTTTCATGGAAAACGCAAGAGATCATAAAATAGAAAAAAAATTATTTGGGGGTAGTTTGCTTTTCAAGGAATACGATTCCTTGATTGTCGGTATTGTAAGGGATATGTTGTTTATACATACAACCTCATAAATACATTGAAATGTAAATAAAAGATTTATTTATAAACAATGATAACAACTGTTTCATGGACCTTGACAACAAAAGAAAATAATACATAAGACATGATTATTTCTAAGGGTGTTGTCTTCTAGTCGGTCAGATGCTCATCCCTGCGCTGGATTAACATTAGCAAGCTTTGGGCAATTTCTTCAGAAATGACCCATCTCGCCACAATTGTAGCAAGAACCTGGTGGAAAGCGAGCTTGAGCAGGATTGTTGTCAGCTTGATTTAGTGCAACTTCAGCTCGGCAAACTTTTGCTGTATGACCTTTACGTCCACAAATTTGGCATTCGCGGCACTTCACATTAACATGATGATGAAGTTTACATTGGTTGCACAAGGGTGAAGTTCCATTATATGGCTTCCTAGCAGGGGGTTGAGCTGGTTGGTTGGGGACGGCTTGATCATTGTGAGTAACCATGGCGAAGTTCTGAGAAGCCTTTCGCTTCTTTGACTGCTTAGGGGATCCAGTCTGTTCATCCATGGTCTTTGATTCCTTGATTGGCTTCTTGTCACCCTTTCGAAAAAGTTTACGTTTCCTGATCTGAGATTCAGTCCAGGTTGCAGATAGCTCAATGGCCTGCCTAACCGTAGTGGGGTTACTACCAGTAACAATGTCCTGAACTGAGTCAGGGAGGCCATCAATGTACTTTTCGATTGCTTTATCCAACGGCGTGACCATGTTTGGGCATAACAGACTTAACTCCTCATAACGGTCCGTGTAGGCTCGATGCTCACCGCTATCTTGCTTCAAACCATCAAACTCTCTTTCCAATGCTCGCAGTTCATGACGAGGACAAAACTCCCTCATCATAAGAGCTCTAAGTTCAGCCCATGTCTGTGCTAGAGCAACTTCTGCCCCACGATCTCTCATAACCCCGTTCCACCACGTAAGGGCCCTCTTCTGGAACACACTCGAAGAAAACTCGACCTTGCGATTGTCAGGACACTGCACATGGCGGAAAGTATTCTCAATGCTCTCGAACCATTGAAGAAGCCCAGTCGCTCCCTCAGAACCACTAAACTTGAGTGGTTTAGCCGAGTTAAAACTCTTGAAATTGCATGGACCGTTGTTGTTGTTGTTGGCTTGGTTCCATTGAGCAAAGAGGTTTGGGAATTGAGCAGCCATTTGCTGTGCAATAATTTCTGCCAGTTCGGCAGTCGCTATCTGGTTTTCGCATCGAGGAGGCATTCTAAAAGAGGAAACATGAAAGGAAACGAGTGAGAGAATTAGACGAAAAGAATGAGATGAAACAAATCTGATGAAAGCAAGGATAGTGGTCATTTGTTTGTTACTACAAAGCAACAAACGACCCTGGTGATTAATCAAAGTAAATAGGTCAAAAATAATGTATCGCGAAGACATGCTCGCCTATAAGTGGACACTCATCCCAAGAATTCCCAGGTAAGCACAACTGGTCTCGCGTCTGATGAGATATATACGAAGTGCTTGCCTAGACAGAAAACCCAGAATACAGGCATTCACCCTTCCAGTTTGCACGTGTTCACATTATTTAAAACCTAAAACCTTGACGAGATTTTGAAAACTCAAAGGGGTTCAAAACCATATAACAGAGGGTTCAAAACCTTACAATAGAGGGTTCAAAACCTAGTAATCAATCATCCTAGAACAGATGATTAGTTTTCAAAGCGGTTTTGAAATTTATGTTCTTGTTGTGGTCGTCGCCTAAGGATAGGTGATGGTATTGTTTTATGACTAAACGCAAGTAAACTCGCGTTAGGGTCCTAGAAAGGTTATAGACTAGGTCAAAGCATTACTAATAACCTAATTCCCTATAACCATTGGCTCTGATACCATCTTTTCTGTCACACCCCGACCACGTAGAACATACAAAACGTGGCGGAAACGTCGGGGAGTGTTGTAACAGAATTAATGTTTCACAACCATGGAAATCGAAGTTTCGTTTTATTAATCAAACATGAAAGTTTACATTGTTTTAAACAAGAACCAAAGAGTACATAACATAAATTAACTAGTTCTTGTCTCGTTTTAAGTCACTAAGGCACAGGTCCACCTAAGCATGTCTTGATAAGTCCTATGCATCATCTCCTGAAAACACATGTGAAAATAGGTACGTCAGCATAAAAATGCCTGTGAGATACATAGGTTTTGTGAAAACATAATTCATGGCTTATATTTGAGAAAATGTTTAGTCATGAACCTTGTAATTTGCTTTGTCTTGTAAATCATATGAAAAACGATAAGATCAGATGATATGTATAAATAAGAGAATAATGTATGGTTAAATGAATAACCATGTAAAATGAGTTTGTATAAAATAAGTTGTTTGTAATTTAATGTCTTGTGAAAAGTATGTTATTTGTATAAAATGTTATATGTCCAAATTGAAATGATTTAAATAATGATACGATATGTAATACCATACAAACACTTATATATAGGAAGTACCAGCGGCGTATCCACCATTATTGTATCGTATTACACACGCCTCGTTACTTAAATCACTTACTCAAACCAAACCACCAATGTAAATTGTTTATGTATAATCAAATGTCAAAATGTTATTGTGTAAACCATATCAAATGTCTGTGTTTAATGTAAATCATGAATTGTGTATATCAATGTCAAAATGTTTATGTCTAATGTAAATCATGTAATGTGTATCCAAAAATGTCATGTATGGTATGTGAATTATATCAACTAAACCATATGTAAAATGCACAAAACAAGGTATTGAAGTAAAACATGGTTTAAATCAAAGTTTTGTTTTTGTGGAACAAATGCATGCTATACTGATATAAACATCTATGCGGTATTGTGAAAATGCATACATCCAAGCCTTGAGACTGTTGTGATAAACCCTTAAACAAATTAAAGGTTTATCTAAGTTATGTATATCGAATTCGGTCATTCCTTCCAATCCAAACAAACCTTGGATTTCAGGAACGGGAGTTGTCAATTCCTATGGTACCACTACCTACTAACGAACGGCGTAGCTAATGTTAATGAATGTATTGTTCCATATTAAACAAACCAAATGTCATACCAAAATGAAAGCATGTGATGTAATCAATTGTACTAAGTATGCACACAATGGGCATACATAGCATGAAATGTAATGTAAAACAATGTACTAAGTACGCACACAATGGGCATACATAGTATGAAATGTAATTTAAAACAATGTACTAAGTACGCACACAATGGGCATACATAGCATGAAATGTAATGTAAAACATGTACTATAATGTACTAACGAACATAGCAGGTATATGATGTGAAAACATGGAAAGCATGAAAGTAACAAGTAGGCACATGTGTTTCACCCCAAAACAGTTTGGAAAACAGTAAAAGAGGGGTCTATGTACTCACTTGAGATTGCTCAGAAGTCCTAAGATAACCACCAAGCAATGCTAGAGATCACGGAATCAAACGGCACCTAATATAGGTAACTATGTTAATAAACCGGACCTAATATCGGAGGATTGGATGGAATGAGGGTTCATAAACCAAACGAGTATGGAGACTCGTGTAATATGGTTTAACAAAGCCCACATACTAAAACAAAACTTAACCTAAGTGTTTGTGACCCTTTACGACCCGTTTAGGTAGCTTATGCTACTTTAACGCGTCGTTCGCGTGAAATGCGTTCGGACCGCCTAACTAGTCCTATGACAAGTAATATATGCCTTAACATGTCTAATATTGTTGTCAAATCAGTTTAGATGTCAAAAGTTATGTTACATATGTTTAAAATGAATTTTGGCATCAAAGGGGTATTTTGATAATTTACCTAAGGCATATAAACTACCTATCATACAACTAACTAAACGTCGTGACCATAAGGTATAACCTTGGAAGGTTATTCCCTATATACTATGGTCACCTAATGTGTTTGGTCGGATCCTAATGATCGACCAAAGGGGTCGAGTTCAAAGGTATAAGCGATTTATTAGATCGCTTACCCTTACGACCCTAGACAACGTGGTAATCATTAGGCATAGTCACAAGGGACTATAACCATCGTGATTACAATCACGTTGCGAAGTTCAAACGAACTTCGCATTGACCATAAACTGGTCAACGCAGAAAGTCAAACAAAGTTCGACTTTCGGACTCGAAAAGCAATAAAAGAACGAAGGAACACTTACAAAGGGTCCCCGAATGCTAATCTAGATCAAAATAGCTCAGGTATGAAACAAAGGTTTTAACTTAGAGCACATAAGATCAGATTCTTGTGAGGAAAAGTGAAGGGTGGAGGTGGGTATTTATAGTTTTCGGTTCACCGTTAGGATCATTTCTTGGAAAAGGGGGCACGATCTAAGCCGTACACTTGTTGGAAAGTTGTGGTAACTCATTTGCCATCCACCATAAGAGTTTGACACTTGGCACTTGGCCTTTGGAGAGTGTTAAGGGCTATTAAAAGCTGAAAAAAAACGTTTTGCTGCATCTGGCCCCTACTTAAGGACCTAGTTTGGCAGATTTACAGTTTCAGTCCCTGCAACCTCAAAACTTTTTTTCGATGCGTTTTTTTGACACGTTTAAGGCCCGTTAACCCCATTTAAAAGCTCTAAAATGAAGTTAAAGTATAGGGAACTTAAGATGTGTTCAAAAATATCTCGGGTGTCAGTTCGTTTAGCCGTACAGTTACGTTGTTCGGTTAATTACGACGGAATGCGCATAAGCGCGAAAAATGATCCAAATGGCGTGACGAATGGATTTTTCTTATGCCAAACACTAAAATAAAATATTTTAGTGCTTACATAAATTTTTGGATGTCCGGATGTATTCAGAACGTAAGTTATGCGCGAAAATGCAAACTTGTGCACTTTCTGACGCTTTTAGTCCCTGAATGACCCCAAAAGTTTATTTTAGCATACCGAACCCCTCAAAGCCTATTTCTAAGCTATGTAAAGGATATTTATGGTATGTTTAAGTTTTGGTCATGTTCCGGAGTATTCGTTACAGTTCAAATTGGCATACTTTCGCAGTTTGTCAAGTTTAGTCCCTGTAAGCGAATTAACTTGTTTTTTTTTGCCATACCAAAGCCTTCAAAACTTATTTCTAAGTTATGTAAAGGTTATTTAAGGTATGTTAAGTATATTTGACTATTTCAGAGTGTTCATTTCATTAAACTGGATATATTTACGCATCAGTGCGCGTATAACCTTCTAGAAAGCGATTTAGACCTTGAAATCGAACAAGGGTCGATATGTGCAAAAGATACACATATTTATACTGATCCCAACTATGAAATACAATATTTCATTGGCTTGGTATTTGTTTGATGGTTGAAGTGACACAGGTGTCACATTGACCTTTTAAGCTTATGTGAAATTACCAAAATGCCCCTACGGTGCATAGTTTTGTTATAAAAGGTAAAATTTCACCTATTTACCATACCCTACTATTATGACTTATAAAATAAGTATTTTTACTGAATATATCAAACCTGAAACTCAGATTTATATTTAAACTCTTTTATGAGCTTTAAAATGACCAAAATGCCCCTACGGGGCATAGTTTGAATTTAAATCCATTTTGGGCATAATGGAAGGTATCCTACTGATATCACAATATGTTTAAGGCATATTAACTTAGGAAACCTGTATATGACTCTTATGGTTACCCGTTATGCATATTTCGCGTTCGGTTCGGTTTGTGTAACTAGTTTGCATAAATTGACCAAAACGGGTCAAACCTTATCATTTTTGTCTCAAAATCCAGAATGTGTTTAGTTTACCCATATTATACAAGTCTTCAAACTTTTTGGGTCTAAATCGCATTCTATTCCGGTCTTCGCTTAATCGTTCGTTTGAACCGTATCTTCTTTTAAAACTAACCGGTCAAGCCTAGGCTTAATTAAAGACCCGTTAGGTATCTAATAGGTTATTAAAAAAATTCGTTCCAGATTAGGAGACCAGTAAAAGCTATCTGCACTTGCTAATTGAATACGGTTGAGATAAATTTGAATATTTGCTCAGGTAAATACTTTTAACTTATTTTCCTTATACGGGCTTGGGATACGGTATTATAATAATACCGCTTGGTCGGGTATGTAGTTGTTTAAATTGGATTATGATTAATATATTTACATAACCCGTTTTAATCTGTTTTATTTAGTATATGGCCCTTGGGGGGTTAATGACCATGTCCTGGATATCCTTGGCATCATTCATTGAAATGGCCACGACCTAAGCACGGGGTGTAGGCATACACCTGACAGTTGCATATGTAAAAATTGGTAACCCACTCTACGGAATCAACCTTGTGGGCGTTATACCTGTGGCGTGTCAGTTAATCTTGTCCGGCTCTTCTAACCGGCCCTGACGGACGACAAATAAGTAAAACTGTATACAAGATTATTTTTAAATAATTATCCCAAGTTATAAAAGATATTTTGTGCCTTGTGCATTCAAATCAATTTTCTTAAACTCTTTTCAAAATGAGTCGGTTAATTGTATTTACCAGTGTAAACTGACGTATTTTCCAAAAGGTTAAAGTGCAGGTACTAGACGGAATAGGCTGGCTACTCCAGAGTGAATAAATAAAAGTCTTGCAAGCTTGGTCACTTAAAGTCTGTTGAACAATGATCTTTTTATCTTTGATCCGCCTGTGGATCCTTTACAGTCCGTTTGTAATACTTTGATATTACTTTTTATTCGGTTGTAATGTGATTCATTTTTTTGCTTCCGCTGTGCATTTTAAATTGTGTTGTTTGACTTTGATGATATCAACTACGTCACGATACTCACCACCGGGCCCACCGGCAATAGATGGAAATTCGGGGTGTGACAGGTTGGTATCAGAGCCAACGTTGAGTGAATTAAACACTAGCCTTTTGTGTTTAATCTCAATGACACAGTTTGCACATTCATCGAATTCCGAGTCTAGACAAAGAACTTAGGACTAATCCAAATTTGTTTTATTTTAATTTTGTCCTTTATATTTCTTTGTTGTTCTCTTATTTGTTTTGACAGGTTCAACAAGATGCCACCTAGATTTCGTGGAAGAGGTAGAGGCAAGGGGCCACTCGTAGCCCCCAACGATCACGAGGTCGGGCCATCACACCGGCGAACCACATCAGACTCCTTGAGCAAAAGTCCTCTGGAAAACTGGAGGACCCATGTAGAACCCGCGAGGCGTTCAGTCTCGCTGAGCTCCTCACCGTCTTGCCTAAACTCTTGCGGGCCCCAATCAGAAAATGAGCCCCACAACTCACACCATTCCTTTATACCCCTCCAAAGCCACAACTCACCCTTCAACGACCCAACACCCTATTTTCAGAGCCGGTTCAACCCGGCAAACCTAATTGAAGAACCAATGGGTTATAACCCGTTGGGACCGGAGGACCATTTCTCCATGGATATGGACGAAGATCCGGAACCTGCCCAACCGCCAACCGAAACGCCTACTCAACCCATCGAGATTTCGGAGGGGTCACCCTTTCTTGGATCACCTTATAGTGGTCCCGAAAGCTACGAGGCAAGATTTGCCCAACACGACTGGGTGTTTACTCCCAGTTACCACTCATCACCGCAGCAGCAGCAGCAGCAGGATCCCTCGGAGGATTCGCACTTTGTAGCGGTTTCTCCGCCACCACCACCAGTGTAACAACAGCCTCCGGAGCCATCGAGGCGTAGGAGATGAACCGCACGGATGTCCGTGCGAGGGGGAGTCTGCATCAGCACCCCTCAACCATCTAGTGGCAGTCATTATCCGCCACTATACGAAGACCCACAGATGGGTGGGCCTTCAAACCCTGTTTCTGAGGTGCAGTCTGCGCCGGTCGCACCGCCACCAGTGGGTTATAACAACCCAATTCCTACATACGCCGGTTCAGCGGCGTACAACCCATTTGAACAGCCGGCCCATACCAACTACAACTATGCTAATGTTGACCCATACCAGGCAGCATGGGACTACAATTCTCTCCATCCCGAGGGACCCTATGGAGTCCCGTATCAGACTGGGTACCCACCCTATGGGTATCAACGACCGCCGCCGCCTCAACCTTTGATGTATCAGCAGCCCCCACAGCCGCCATTGATATCGCCACCGCAGCAGCAGGAGATTCTTCAAAGGTTGAGTCAGGTGGAGCAGGAAGTTCGGGAAGAGCGTATGCAAAACCGAGGAATTCTCAAGGGTCTGGCGAGCTTAATCAAGGGGAAGAGCAAAAAGGGTCATTAAATCCTTTATTTGTTTATTTGTATTTCTTTAATGTTTAATCAGTCCCTGCGTGGACATCTATTTCTGTAATCAGTCCCTGCGAGGACTTGTATTTCCTGTTAGCCCCTGCGTGGGCATGTCTTTTCTGTTAAGCCCCTGCGTGGGCAAGTTATTTCAGTTAAAGTCCTGTTTAGGGCAAAATGTACTCCTTTTGAATTTAATGGCAGGTTATAATTTAAATTTAATTTTTATCATGATATGCATAAATGTAAAATGTATGAAATAAATAAATAAATAAAATTCAATATATGTAATTCCTTTTTACAAGGTCTGCCTTTAATTATTAAATAAGAATCTTAAAGGGTATAACCTAGCCTGCATGTCGCTATAAGACCAGGCCATGATGGTAAAACCTGTTTAAAAAGAGATTCAATTCCTTGTTAACATCTGAAAATATGTTAACACTCCTGGCTGATGTGATTCGTAAAATCACACGTGTCATTCTTATATTGGGTTATTCCAATTCCTCCTTTATTATTAAACATCCAATTGTGATGTAATGCCTACGGGCCATAATTATTGTCATATAAGACAAAAGACAGTCGTACCCTACAACTCCCTGTCAAGAAAGGTAATGAACTATGATTCAAACCTTAGTCCCTCGATCCTATAAGATCTTGAATTATAATTTAAACGTGTCCTTGTGACTTGGCCTTTGTGCCATTATTATATTATAACTAAGGATTATTATAATGAAAATCCTAAATAAATATACATTACAAATTAACCAAATATGGTTTATTAATGCCATGGTTAATAAATTAATAAGATGACAAATCTATTATATACCTCTAAGAAATCATCGTCATCATTTTATGTAGCAATCAAGCTACATGGCTGAGTCTCAAGAAGTCAACAGTCATCTAAGGGAGAATCATGATACCACCAGGATCTACATAACTGGTGCAGAACTTCAAGCATTGATTGATAATGATGTTACCAAGGCCTTGGATAGGCAGTTTAATAAATCTAGTGGTACTCGAAGTAGGACCCTATCTGAACCCCATTCTAAACCTAAGACTCACTCTGAAGCTCATAGTAAGCCACCTTCTAAACCTAAGGGGTCAAAGAAGGATGATGGTGATCATCACACCTCAAATCAGCATAGTGTTCCGTCGAAGAAGATTGAGCTCAAACAAGAACAACGTGGTAAGTCCTGTACCTACAAATATTTCGTCTCCTGCAAGCCCAGGGATTTCACTAGGGAGAAAGGGGTTGTGGACTGCATGACATGGTTGGACGAAATGGATACCATGGTTGACATCAGTGGTTGCGCTGATAGGGATCTTGTGAAGTATGTGTCTCAGTCATCTAAGGAGAAGCACTAGCCTAGTGGAGGTCTCTAATCCAGGCTACTGGGAAGATCCCATTGTACAATCTGTCTTGGGATCAGTTTGGCACTCATCAACGAGAACTACTGCCTTCAGCATGAGGTCGAAAAGATTGAGTCTGACTTCTTATCTCTGGTAATGAAAAACCTAGACTATCAGGCTTACCTTACTAGCTTTAATACCATGTCTTGACTTGTTCCATATTTGGTAACACAGGAGCCCAAGCGAATAGCTCGTTACATTGGGGGTTTAGCCCCAGAGATCAAGGCCAGTGTCAAGGCATCACGACCTGCTACTTTTAGGTCAACGGCTGACCTATCTTTATCCCTTACCTTGGATGCGGTCAGGCTAAGATCGCATAAGAACTCGGAGGAAGGTAAGAGAAAATGTGAGGACGATAACTCACGACGGTCTGAGAAGAAGTTTAAGGGAACCACAGACCACAAGAAGAAGTTTGGGTCTGGCAAGAGTAGTCAGCAAGCAGATGAAAAGCCAAAGTGCAAAACCCGCCAAAAACGTCACTTCGGAAAATGCAGGTTTGAATCCAAGTCTCAGTCAAAACCATCTGCATGTGGGTTATGCAAATCCAAGGAGCACAAGACGATAGAGTGCAAGAAGATAAAGGAAGCAACGTGCTATAACTATAACGAGAAGGGGCACATCAAAACCAACTGCCCTAAATATGCCAAAAAGCCTGAAGAAGTAAAAAAGACCAATGCTCTAGTCTTTCGAATGGATGCACGAGAAGCCGTTCAGGATGATAATGTGACCACAAGTACCTTTCTCATCAATGATGTTTATGCAAGGGTATTATTTGATTCGGGTGCGGATAAGTCATTTGTAGATGATAAGTTTTGTAAGTTGTTGAATTTACCTGTTAAAACCCTAAGCGTGAAATATGAGGTAGAATTAGCCGATGGTACCTTAGAAACCGCATCAACCGTGTTAGATGGATGTTTCATATCCATTAGGAACCACTCTTTTCGGTTATCCTTACTTCCTTTGAAGTTAGCTGGTTTCGACATAGTTATAGGCATGGATTGGTTATCTCATAACCAAGCCCAGATTGTTTGTAATAAGAAACAAGTGGTGATCAAGACTCCGTATGGTGAACCGCTTACCATACAAGGAGATACTCAGTATGGGTTGCCTAAGCAAGTGTCTGTGCTTAAGGCATCAAGGTGTATGAAGAAAGGTTGTGTCATTTACATGGCACAAGTGACTATTGATGAGCCAAAACCCAAGATTGAAGACATCCCTATCATTTCTGAATACCCTAATGTATTTCCTGAAGAACTACCTGGTTTACCGCCAGATAGGCAAGTGGAGTTCAGAATCGACATTATACCTAGAGCAGCACCTGTTGCAAGAGCACCTTACCGGTTAGCCCCAACTGAGATGAAAGAGTTGAGAACTCAGTTGGATGATTTATTGGCAAAAGGATTTATTAGGCCTAGCTCATCTCCTTGGGGAGCACCAATTCTGTTTGTAAAGAAGAAGGATGGATCGATGCATCTATGTATCGATTATCGTGAGCTAAACAAGGTCACAATCAAGAACAGATATCCATTTCCCAGGATCGACGATCCGTTCGATCAACTGCAAGGGACAAGTTACTTTTCCAAGATTGATTTAAGGTCGGGTTACCATCAGCTGAAGGTTAGAGATGAAGATGTACACAAGACTGCATTCAGAACTCGATATGGTCACTACGAGTTCTTAGTGATGCCGTTCGGGCTCACTAATGCACCAGCAGTGTTCATGGACCTCATGAATCGCGTTTGCAAACCCTACTTGGACAAGTTTTTCATTGTCTTCATTGATGATGTTCTTATTTATTCAAAGAATCAGGCTGACCATGAGAAGCACCTTCGGTGTATTCTTAAACTTCTTCAGCAAGAGAAGCTTTATGCTAAGTTCTCTAAATGCTAGTTTTGGCTTCGTGAAGTCCAATTCCTTGGACATATGATTAGTGAGCGTGGTATCCAGGTGGATCCCTCTAAAATTGAAGCTATCATGAATTGGCAAGAGCCAAAGACGCCCACAGAGATTCACAGCTTTTTAGGTCTGGCGGGATATTACAGGCGTTTTATTGAGAACTTCTCAAGGATTGCAGCACCCCTAACTTCGTTGACTAGAAAGAATATTAAGTTTGATTGGGGTCCTAAGCAACAAGAATCCTTCGATATTCTTAAACAGAAGTTGAACAATGCTCATGTGTTGACATTGCCTGAAGGGATTGAAGAATTTGTGGTTTACTGCGACGCATCGCACACTGGCATGGGATGTGTGCTAATGCAAAAAGGTAAAGTTATTGCATATGCTTCTCGACAATTAAAAGTGCACGAGAAGAATTACACTACCTATGATTTGGAGTTGGGTGTTGTTGTGTTTGCACTGAAACTTTGGAGGCATTATTTATATGGTACTAAGTGCGTGATCTATTTGGATCACAAAAGCCTTCAACATCTGTTTAATCAGAAGGATCTGAACATGAGGCAGCGACGATGGATGGAGACTTTAAATGATTATGATTGTGAAATCCGATACCATCCAGGTAAGGCGAATGTAGTCGCCGATGCTTTGAGCAGAAAGGAAAGGGTTAAGCCCATTAGAATCAATACAAAGAGCATTGAATTAAAGAACAGTTTGAATGAAAGGTTGTTAGCCGCTCAGAAGGAAGCTGTATTTGAAGCCAACTATCCGAATGAGAAGTTGGGAGTAACTGCCGAGCAGTTATCTTATGACAAGGATGGAATCCTAAGATTGAATGGACGAATATGGGTTCCAATCTATGGAGGACTACGGGATGTTATCCTCCAAGAAGCCCACAGTTCTAAGTATTCCGTTCATCCTGGAAGTGACAAGATGTACCAGGATTTGAAGGCAAATTTTTGGTGGATAGGCTTGAAGAAGTCTATAGCTACTTATGTAGCCAAATGTTTGACGTGTGTAAGTTAAAGCTGAACACCAGAAGCCGTCAGGTCTGCTACAACAGCCTGAACTTCCCACCTGGAAGTGGGAAATGGTGACTATGGATTTTATTACCAAGTTACCAAAGACGAAGTGAGGAAATGATACTATTTGGGTTATAGTGGATAGACTGACTAAGTCAGCCCACTTCCTACCTATTAAGGAAACACACAGCTCAGATAAATTAGCTCAGCTATATGTGGATGAGATTGTATCTCTTCACGGAGTGCCAGTGTCTATCATCTCTGATAGGGATACGAGATATACATCGCATTTCTGGAAAAGCTTTCAGCAATCCCTAGGCACTCGATTAAATTTCAGCACTGCATATCATCCTCAAACGGATGGTCAAAGTGAACGTACTATACAGACACTCGAGGATATGCTACGAGCTTGTGTTATTGATTTGGGTGGAAGTTGGGATGATCATCTTCCATTGATCGAATTTTCATATAATTATAGTTATCATTCCAGTATTCAAGCTGAACCTTTTGAAGCTTTGTATGGAAGAAAGTGCAGAATGCCCGTTTGTTGGGCAGAAGTTGGAGATGTCCAACTAACGGGTGCTAATATAGTCCAGGAGACGACATATAAGATTGTACAGATACGAGATCGTCTCAAAGCCGCCAGGGATAGGCAGAAAAGCTACGCAGATAAAAGGCGTAAACCTCTAAAGTTCGTGGTTGGTGATAAAGTGTTACTGAAAGTATCACCCTGGAAAGGGGTAATGCGATTTGGCAAGAAAGTCAAGTTAAGCCCAAGGTATATAGGACCATTCGAGATCATCAACTATGTCGGAACACTGACTTATAAGTTAAATTTGCCTGAAGAGCTCAGTGGTATTCATAATGTATTCCACATCTGCAATCTGAAGAAATGTCTAGCTGATGAATCACTAGTCATACCACACACGGACGTGCATATAGATGAGAGCATGAAATTTAAGGAAAAACCTTTGTCGATTGAGGATCGACAGGTTAAGAAGCTTCGAAAGAAGCATGTACCGATTGTAAAGGTTAAATGGGATGCCCGTAGAGGTCCCGAGTACACGTGGGAGGTAGAGTCCACAATGAAAGAAAAGTACCCTCATTTATTTCAGTAAATCTCGAGGTCGAGATTTCTTTTAAGGGGGTGAGGATGTAACACCTCGTAAATTCATGTCCAATATTATATTGACACGTGTCATAAGCTTTAGACGTGTAACAGCTTACTTATGAGGGACTAAAGTTGACAAACGAAGAATGTACGTGTATAAAAGGATTCAAAGTGTCAACAGTTGATAATTATACCTTTCAACAACCCTATACGATGTTTATAACCTTAAACGAATGAAACATGAAGCGTATGAAGCCATTTGTGGAAGAAAGTGAGAGATTACAAAACACAAGGGTTAAAAGTGTCAACATGTTTAAGTTATACCTCTGAGTGACCTTTTAGCGAACCCAAAGCTTTGTAACGATTAACTATGCTCACGAGAATAAGTGATAAAAATTTCACAAGGTTTCGTTATCGTATGAGAAAGTTATGCTAACATTCGTATATGAGGGGTTAAAAGCGTCAACGTTGAAATTTATGGTCTTTCGGGTGATCATAAAGTTAACCAAGGACTTAACAAAGTTTGGTTATGTCTTGGAGCCCTTAAAAAGCAATTTAGAGGGTTAAAAGTGCAATAAATAAAGTTAAAACCACTTTTAAAGGGACCAGGGACCAATTATGCAATTACTGAAACATTTTTAACCTGACCTGGGCCTCATACCGGCCGTGTAAGACTTCTGGGGACACTTACGTGAGCCGCCTGAGCATGCCAGCGACAAAAAACACTTCCAGGTGCCAGTTCAGCCTGTTGCACCGCCTCTAGAGCCTTGGTTTACATACCAGGAGCTGTGCAAATGGGTTTACATGCAATAGGGACACATGGGACCATCATATAACACCTGTAGACTTGCTTGGCATCATCTTGGTGAATTAAATTCACTATATAAGAAGCTCATTTATTGCAACATTAAGCACATCACTTAGAAAACTTTCATAACTTCTTTTCTGGAGATTGCTGGAGCTCATGGCCACTTCCTAGAGGTCATTAGTCGTGCATAGGACTTCAGTAAGTGTCCTTAACCTTTCTTAATTCAGTTTTACTTAGTTTATTAGCCTAAAGTCAAACCGTCGTAATTAAGGTTTGACTTCATGATTAATTAAAAATTTTCCAGTCAAATCTCGAATTGAAAGTACCTATGAGTTGGTAATTATGTGGGTAATAAACCCTTAAAAGGGCACTCTCTTATTCCCACTCTAACTAGGTCAATTGTCGGGTCAAACTTAATCATAAAAAGTCAACATAAAGCTAATTTTCAAATAAATGCATAATTAACAATGTAGAAGTCACGAAACCTGTTTTATCACTAATATAACTTGTTAATTAATGTAAGAACATGTCTAAACATGTTCAACCCGATAATTTTCAGTATAGGCTCGGTTCGGGACCGAAAGTCACATAATTTGAGTTTTTCTTTGCCTTTCAGTTCTGACCCAATGTAGCATATTTTATAAATGCCTTAGAGCCTTATTAGGACCAGGTTACATGTTAGTGTAACCCTCTGAGGTTATACAACTTGGTTCATTAGTTATTCGATTCATGTGCATGTTTCCGTTATATGCCTAAATGTTGACCAATATGCCCTTTTGACCTTAAAATGAGATTTTTGAAAATGTGAGAGGACAATAATCTTTATTACTGATTTTTAATCATGTCCCTAAATTTTCACATCAGTTTGAGGTCTAGATTAAGAGTTATGCTCAATAGTGTAATTAGAAAGCTTTTTATTAATTAAACGGCGTAATTAGCATAAAGCCTATCTAAACCCAATTTTTGATACCAAACTTTTTACCTACTGATGTAAAATAATATTTTGGGATTTTTGAAGATTTTTATTTATTTTTAGGCTGAGCATAAGATAGGGTTATAGCTTTGATTCGGTAATTGTCGGTTTTGCCCTTTTGGCCTATAAAAAGAGTTTTACATAATATTTCGATACCAAACCTTTTCCTACTGATTTTATATAAAAAATATAATATTTTGAGTCTTCTGGAATAAAAAAATATCAGCTTTTCTTATAAAACTTGGAAATCGCTTAAAATCGCCTTTTTACGCGTTTTAAACGCATAGTATGTATTAAAACTATTTTAAATATATAAGAGTTGACACCTACTGATATTTTTAGTAAATTTTTATATTCTAACAGTAAGCAAAAGTTTTAAACTCAGATTTCCAGTTTTGACCTTTTAAGCTTATGTGAAATTACCAAAATGCCCCTACGGTGCATAGTTTTGTTATAAAAGGTAAAATTTCACCTATATACCATACCCTACTATTATGACTTATAAAATAAGTATTTTTACTGAATATATCAGACCTGAAACTCAGATTTATATTTAAACTCTTTTATGAGCTTTAAAATGACCAAAATGCCCCTACGGGGCATAGTTTGAATTTAAATCCATTTTGGGCATAATGGAAGGTATCCTACTGATATCACAACATGTTTAAGGCATATTAACTTAGGAAACCTGTATATGACTCTTATGGTTACCCGTTATGCATATTTTGCGTTCGGTTCGGTTTATGTAACTAGTTTGCATAAATTGACCAAAACGGGTCAAACCTTATCATTTTTGTCTCAAAATCCAGAATGTGTTTAGTTTACCCATATTATACAAGTCTTCAAACTTGTCGGGTCTAAATCGCATTCTATTCCGGTCTTCGCTTAATCGTGCGTTTGAACCGTATCTTCTTTTAAAACTAACCGGTCAAGCCTAGGCTTAATTAAAGACCCGTTAGGTATCTAATATGTTATTAAAAACATTCGTTCCAGATTAGGAGACCAGTAAAAGCTATCTGCACTTGCTAATTGAATACGGTTGAGATAAATTTGAATATTTGCTCAGGTAAATACTTTTAACTTATTTTCCCTATACGGGCTTGGGATACGGTATTATAATAATACCGCTTGGTCGGGTATGTAGTTGTTTAAATTGGATTGTGATTAATATATTTACATAACCCGTTTTAATCTATTTTATTTAGTATATGGCCCTTGGGGGGGTTAATGACCATGTCCTGGAGATCCTTGGCATCATTCATTGAAATGGCCACGACCTAAGCACGGGGTGTAGGCATACACCTGACAGTTGCATATGTAAAAATTGGTAACCCACTCTACGGAATCAACCTTGTGGCCGTTATACCTGTGGCGTGTCAGTTAATTTTGTCCGGCTCTTCTAACCGGCCCTGACGGACGACAAATAAGTAAAACTGTATACAAGATTATTTTTAAATAATTATCCCAAGTTATAAAAGATATTTTGTGCCTTGTGCATTCAAATCAATTTTCTTAAACTCTTTTCAAAATGAGTCGGTTAATTGTATTTACCAGTGTAAACTGACGTATTTTCCAAAAGGTTAAAGTGCAGGTACTAGACGGAATAGGCTGGCTACTCCAGAGTGAATAAATAAAAGTCTTGCAAGCTTGGTCACATAAAGTCTGTTGAACAATGATCTTTTTATCTTTGATCCGCCTGTGGATCCTTTACAGTCCGTTTGTAATACTTTGATATTACTTTTTATTCGGTTGTAATGTGATTCATTTTTTTGCTTCCGCTGTGCATTTTAAATTGTGTTGTTTGACTTTGATGATATCAACTACGTCACGATACTCACCACCGGGCCCACCGGCAATAGGTGGAAATTCGGGGTGTGACAGGTTGGTATCAGAGCCAACGTTGAGTGAATTAAACACTAGCCTTTTGTGTTTAATCTCAATGACACAGTTTGCACATTCATCGACTTCCGAGTCTAGACAAAGAACTTAGGACTAATCCAAATTTGTTTTATTTTAATTTTGTCCTTTATATTTCTTTGTTGTTCTCTTATTTGTTTTGACAGGTTCAACAAGATGCCACCTAGATTTCGTGGAAGAGGTAGAGGCAAGGGGCCACTCGTAGCCCCCAACGATCACGAGGTCGGGCCATCACACCGGCGAACCACATCAGACTCCTTGAGCAAAAGTCCTCAGGAAAACTGGAGGACCCATATAGAACCCGCGAGGCGTTCCGTCTCGCTGAGCTCCTCACCCTCTTGCCTAAACTCTTGCGGGCCCCAATCAGAAAATGAGCCCCACAACTCACACCATTCCTTTATACCCCTCCAAAGCCACAACTCACCCTTCAACGACCCAACACCCTATTTTCAGAGCCGGTTCAACCCGGCAAACCTAATTGAAGAACCAATGGGTTATAACCCGTTGGAACCGGAGGACCATTTCTCCATGGATATGGACGAAGATCCGGAACCTGCCCAACCGCCAACCGAAACGCCTACTCAACCCATCGAGATTTCGGAGGGGTCACCCTTTCTTGGATCACCTTATAGTGATCCCGACAGCTACGAGGCAAGATTTGCCCAACACGACTGGGTGTTTACTCCCAGTTACCACTCATCACCGCAGCAGCAGCAGCAGCAGGATCCCTCAGAGGATTCGCGCTTTGTAGCGGTTACTCCGCCACCACCACCAGTGTAACAACAGCCTCCGGAGCCATTGAGGCGTAGGAGATGAACCGCACGGATGTCCGTGCGAGGGGGAGTCTGCATCAGCACCCCTCAACCATCTAGTGGCAGTCATTATCCGCCACTATACGAAGACCAACAGATGGGTGGGCCTTCAAACCCTGTTTCTGAGGTGCAGTCTGCGCCGGTCACACCGCCACCAGTGGGTTATAACAACCCAATTCCTACAAACGCCGGTTCAGCGGCGTACAACCCATTTGAACAGCCGGCCCATACCAACTACAACTATGCTAATGTTGACCCATACCAGGCAGCATGGGACTACAATTCTCTCCATCCCGAGGGACCCTATGGAGTCCCGTATCAGACTGGGTACCCACCCTATGGGTATCAACGACCGCCGCCTCCTCAACCTTCGATGTATCAGCAGCCCCCACAGCCGCCATTGATATCGCCACCGCAGCAGCAGGAGATTCTTCAAAGGTTGAGTCAGGTGGAGCAGGAAGTTCGGGAAGAGCGTATGCAAAACCGAGGAATTCTCAAGGGTCTGGCGAGCTTAATCAAGGGGAAGAGCAAAAAGGGTCATTAAATCCTTTATTTGTTTATTTGTATTTCTTTAATGTTTAATCAGTCCCTGCGTGGACATCTATTTCTGTAATCAGTCCCTGCGAGGACTTGTATTTCCTGTTAGCCCCTGCGTGGGCATGTCTTTTCTGTTAAGCCCCTGCGTGGGCAAGTTATTTCAGTTAAAGTCCTGTTTAGGGCAAAATGTACTCCTTTTGAATTTAATGGCAGGTTATAATTTAAATTTCATTTTTATCATGATATGCATAAATGTAAAATGTATGAAATAAATAAATAAATAAAATTCAATATATGTAATTCCTTTTTACAAGGTCTGCCTTTAATTATTAAATAAGAATCTTAAAGGGTATAACCTAGCCTGCATGTCGCTATAAGACCAGGCCATGATGGTAAAACCTGTTTAAAAAGAGATTCAATTCCTTGTTAACATCTGAAAATATGTTAACACTCCTGGCTGATGTGATTCGTAAAATCACACGTGTCATTCTTATATTGGGTTATTCCAATTCCTCCTTTATTATTAAACATCCAATTGTGATGTAATGCCTACGGGCCATAATTATTGTCATATAAGACAAAAGACAGTCGTACCCTACAACTCCCTGTCAAGAAAGGTAATGAACTATGATTCAAACCTTAGTACCTCGATCCTATAAGATCTTGAATTATAATTTAAACGTGTCCTTGTGACTTGGCCTTTGTGCCATTATTATATTATAACTAAGGATTATTATAATGAAAATCCTAAATAAATATACATTACAAATTAACCAAATATGGTTTATTAATGCCATGGTTAATAAATTAATAAGATGACAAATCTATTATATACCTCTAAGAAATCATCGTCATCATTTTATGTAGCAATCAAGCTACATGGCTGAGTCTCAAGAAGTCAACAGTCATCCAAGGGAGAATCATGATACCACCAGGATCTACATAACTGGTGCAGAACTTCAAGCATTGATTGATAATGATGTTACCAAGGCCTTGGATAGGCAGTTTAATAAATCTAGTGGTACTCGAAGTAGGACCCTATCTGAACCCCATTCTAAACCTAAGACTCACTCTGAAGCTCATAGTAAGCCACCTTCTAAACCTAAGGGGTCAAAGAAGGATGATGGTGATCATCACACCTCAAATCAGCATAGTGTTCCGTCGAAGAAGATTGAGCTCAAACAAGAACAACGTGGTAAGTCCTGTACCTACAAATATTTCGTCTCCTGCAAGCCCAGGGATTTCACTGGGGAGAAAGGGGTTGTGGACTGCATGACATGGTTGGACGAAATGGATACCATGGTTGACATCAGTGGTTGCGCTGATAGGGATCTTGTGAAGTATGTGTCTCAGTCATCTAAGGAGAAGCACTAGCCTAGTGGAGGTCTCTAATCCAGGCTACTGGGAAGATCCCATTGTACAATCTGTCTTGGGATCAGTTTGGCACTCATCAACGAGAACTACTGCCTTCAGCATGAGGTCGAAAAGATTGAGTCTGACTTCTTATCTCTGGTAATGAAAAACCTAGACTATCAGGCTTACCTTACTAGCTTTAATACCATGTCTTGACTTGTTCCATATTTGGTAACACAGGAGCCCAAGCGAATAGCTCGTTACATTGGGGGTTTAGCCCCAGAGATCAAGGCCAGTGTCAAGGCATCACGACCTGCTACTTTTAGGTCAACGGCTGACCTATCTTTATCCCTTACCTTGGATGCGGTCAGGCTAAGATCGCATAAGAACTCGGAGGAAGGTAAGAGAAAATGTGAGGACGATAACTCACGACGGTCTGAGAAGAAGTTTAAGGGAACCACAGACCACAAGAAGAAGTTTGGGTCTGGCAAGAGTAGTCAGCAAGCAGATGAAAAGCCAAAGTGCAAAACCCGCCAAAAACGTCACTTCGGAAAATGCAGGTTTGAATCCAAGTCTCAGTCAAAACCATCTGCATGTGGGTTATGCAAATCCAAGGAGCACAAGACGATAGAGTGCAAGAAGATAAAGGAAGCAACGTGCTATAACTATAACGAGAAGGGGCACATCAAAACCAACTGCCCTAAATATGCCAAAAAGCCTGAAGAAGTAAAAAAGACCAATGCTCTAGTCTTTCGAATGGATGCACGAGAAGCCGTTCAGGATGATAATGTGACCACAAGTACCTTTCTCATCAATGATGTTTATGCAAGGGTATTATTTGATTCGGGTGCGGATAAGTCATTTGTAGATGATAAGTTTTGTAAGTTGTTGAATTTACCTGTTAAAACCCTAAGCGTGAAATATGAGGTAGAATTAGCCGATGGTACCTTAGAAACCGCATCAACCGTGTTAGATGGATGTTTCATATCCATTAGGAACCACTCTTTTCGGTTATCCTTACTTCCTTTGAAGTTAGCTGGTTTCGACATAGTTATAGGCATGGATTGGTTATCTCATAACCAAGCCCAGATTGTTTGTAATAAGAAACAAGTGGTGATCAAGACTCCGTATGGTGAACCGCTTACCATACAAGGAGATACTCAGTATGGGTTGCCTAAGCAAGTGTCTGTGCTTAAGGCATCAAGGTGTATGAAGAAAGGTTGTGTCATTTACATGGCACACGTGACTATTGATGAGCCAAAACCCAAGATTGAAGACATCCCTATCATTTCTGAATACCCTAATGTATTTCCTGAAGAACTACCTGGTTTACCGCCAGATAGGCAAGTGGAGTTCAGAATCGACATTATACCTAGAGCAGCACCTGTTGCAAGAGCACCTTACCGGTTAGCCCCAACTGAGATGAAAGAGTTGAGAACTCAGTTGGATGATTTATTGGCAAAAGGATTTATTAGGCCTAGCTCATCTCCTTGGGGAGCACCAATTCTGTTTGTAAAGAAGAAGGATGGATCGATGCATCTATGTATCGATTATCGTGAGCTAAACAAGGTCACAATCAAGAACAGATATCCATTTCCCAGGATCGACGATCCGTTCGATCAACTGCAAGGGACAAGTTACTTTTCCAAGATTGATTTAAGGTCGGGTTACCATCAGCTGAAGGTTAGAGATGAAGATGTACACAAGACTGCATTCAGAACTCGATATGGTCACTACGAGTTCTTAGTGATGCCGTTCGGGCTCACTAATGCACCAGCAGCGTTCATGGACCTCATGAATCGCGTTTGCAAACCCTACTTGGACAAGTTTTTCATTGTCTTCATTGATGACGTTCTTATTTATTCAAAGAATCAGGCTGACCATGAGAAGCACCTTCGGTGTATTCTTAAACTTCTTCAGCAAGAGAAGCTTTATGCTAAGTTCTCTAAATGCTAGTTTTGGCTTCGTGAAGTCCAATTCCTTGGACATATGATTAGTGAGCGTGGTATCCAGGTGGATCCCTCTAAAATTGAAGCTATCATGAATTGGCAAGAGCCAAAGACGCCCACAGAGATTCACAGCTTTTTAGGTCTGGCGGGATATTACAGGCGTTTTATTGAGAACTTCTCAAGGATTGCAGCACCCCTAACTTCGTTGACTAGAAAGAATATTAAGTTTGATTGGGGTCCTAAGCAACAAGAATCCTTCGATATTCTTAAACAGAAGTTGAGCAATGCTCATGTGTTGACATTGCCTGAAGGGATTGAAGAATTTGTGGTTTACTGCGACGCATCGCACACTGGCATGGGATGTGTGCTAATGCAAAAAGGTAAAGTTATTGCATATGCTTCTCGACAATTAAAAGTGCACGAGAAGAATTACACTACCCATGATTTGGAGTTGGGTGTTGTTGTGTTTGCACTGAAACTTTGGAGGCATTATTTATATGGTACTAAGTGCGTGATCTATTTGGATCACAAAAGCCTTCAACATCTGTTTAATCAGAAGGATCTAAACATGAGGCAGCGACGATGGATGGAGACTTTAAATGATTATGATTGTGAAATCCGATACCATCCAGGTAAGGCGAATGTAGTCTCCGATGCTTTGAGCAGAAAGGAAAGGGTTAAGCCCATTAGAATCAATACAAAGAGCATTGAATTAAAGAACAGTTTGAATGAAAGGTTGTTAGCCGCTCAGAAGGAAGCTGTATTTGAAGCCAACTATCCGAATGAGAAGTTGGGAGTAACTGCCGAGCAGTTATCTTATGGCAAGGATGGAATCCTAAGATTGAATGGACGAATATGGGTTCCAATCTATGGAGGACTACGGGATGTTATCCTCCAAGAAGCCCACAGTTCTAAGTATTCCGTTCATCCTGGAAGTGACAAGATGTACCAGGATTTGAAGGCAAATTTTTGGTGGATAGGCTTGAAGAAGTCTATAGCTACTTATGTAGCCAAATGTTTGACGTGTGTAAGTTAAAGCTGAACACCAGAAGCTGTCAGGTCTGCTACAACAGCCTGAACTTCCCACCTGGAAGTGGGAAATGGTGACTATGGATTTTATCACCAAGTTACCAAAGACGAAGTGAGGAAATGATACTATTTGGGTTATAGTGGATAGACTGACTAAGTCAGCCCACTTCCTACCTATTAAGGAAACACACAACTCAGATAAATTAGTTCAGCTATATGTGGATGAGATTGTATCTCTTCACGGAGTGCCAGTGTCTATCATCTCTGATAGGGATACGAGATATACATCGCATTTCTGGAAAAGCTTTCAGCAATCCCTAGGCACTCGATTAAATTTCAGCACTGCATATCATCCTCAAACGGATGGTCAAAGTGAACGTACTATACAGACACTCGAGGATATGCTACGAGCTTGTGTTATTGATTTGGGTGGAAGTTGGGATGATCATCTTCCATTGATCGAATTTTCATATAATTATAGTTATCATTCCAGTATTAAAGCTGAACCTTTTGAAGCTTTGTATGGAAGAAAGTGCAGAATGCCCGTTTGTTGGGCAGAAGTTGGAGATGTCCAACTAACGGGTGCTAATATAGTCCAGGAGACGACATATAAGATTGTACAGATACGAGATCGTCTCAAAGCTGCCAGGGACAGGCAGAAAAGCTACGCAGATAAAAGGCGTAAACCTCTAAAGTTCGTGGTTGGTGATAAAGTGTTACTGAAAGTATCACCCTGGAAAGGGGTAATGCGATTTGGAAAGAAAGTCAAGTTAAGCCCAAGGTATATAGGACCATTCGAGATCATCAACTGTGTCGGAACACTGACTTATAAGTTAAATTTGCCTGAAGAGCTCAGTGGTATTCATAATGTATTCCACATCTGCAATCTGAAGAAATGTCTAGCTGATGAATCACTAGTCATACCACACACAGACGTGCATATAGATGAGAGCATGAAATTTAAGGAAAAACCTTTGTCGATTGAGGATCGACAGGTTAAGAAGCTTCGAAAGAAGCATGTACCGATTGTAAAGGTTAAATGGGATGCCCGTAGAGGTCCCGAGTACACGTGGGAGGTAGAGTCCACAATGAAAGAAAAGTACCCTCATTTATTTCAGTAAATCTCGAGGTCGAGATTTCTTTTAAGGGGGTGAGGATGTAACACCTCGTAAATTCATGTCCAATATTATATTGACACGTGTCATAAGCTTTAGACGTGTAACAGCTTACTTATGAGGGACTAAAGTTGACAAACGAAGAATGTACGTGTATAAAAGGATTCAAAGTGTCAACAGTTGATAATTATACCTTTCAACAACCCTATACGATGTTTATAACCTTAAACGAATGAAACATGAAGCGTATGAAGCCATTTGTGGAAGAAAGTGAGAGATTACAAAACACAAGGGTTAAAAGTGTCAACATGTTTAAGTTATACCTCTGAGTGACCTTTTAGCGAACCCAAAGCTTTGTAACGATTAACTATGCTCACGAGAATAAGTGATAAAAATTTCACAAGGTTTCGTTATCGTATGAGAAAGTTATGCTAACATTCGTATATGAGGGGTTAAAAGCGTCAACGTTGAAATTTATGGTCTTTCGGGTGATCATAAAGTTAACCAAGGAATTAACAAAGTTTGGTTATGTCTTGGAGCCCTTAAAAAGCAATTTAGAGGGTTAAAAGTGCAATAAATAAAGTTAAAACCACTTTTAAAGGGACCAGGGACCAATTATGCAATTACTGAAACATTTTTAACCTGACCTGGGCCTCATACCGGCCGTGTAAGACTTCTGGGGACACTTACGTGAGCCGCCTGAGCATGCCAGCGACAAAAAACACTTCCAGGTGCCAGTTCAGCCTGTTGCACCGCCTCTAGAGCCTTGGTTTACATACCAGGAGCTGTGCAAATGGGTTTACATGCAATAGGGACACATGGGACCATCATATAACACCTGTAGACTTGCTTGGCATCATCTTGGTGAATTAAATTCACTATATAAGAAGCTCATTTATTGCAACATTAAGCACATCACTTAGAAAACTTTCATAACTTCTTTTCTGGAGATTGCTGGAGCTCATGGCCACTTCCTAGAGGTCATTAGTCATGCATAGGACTTCAGTAAGTGTCCTTAACCTTTCTTAATTCAGTTTTACTTAGTTTATTAGCCTAAAGTCAAACCGTCGTAATTAAGGTTTGACTTCATGATTAATTAAAATTTTTCCAGTCAAATCTCGAATTGAAAGTACCTATGAGTTGGTAATTATGTGGGTAATAAACCCTTAAAAGGGCACTCTCTTATTCCCACTCTAACTAGGTCAATTGTCGGGTCAAACTTAATCATAAAAAGTCAACATAAAGCTAATTTTCAAATAAATGCATAATTAACAATGTAGAAGTCACGAAACCTGTTTTATCACTAATATAACTTGTTAATTAATGTAAGAACATGTCTAAACATGTTCAACCCGATAATTTTCAGTATAGGCTCGGTTCGGGACCGAAAGTCACATAATTTGAGTTTTTCTTTGCCTTTCAGTTCTGACCCAATGTAGCATATTTTATAAATGCCTTAGAGCCTTATTAGGACCAGGTTACATGTTAGTGTAACCCTCTGAGGTTATACAACTTGGTT
>JARYGA010056224.1:0-67718 GCA_030545235.1 Helianthus tuberosus
ACGTGTAGATGAAAGAGATTTAGCCTTTTTTGCCATATCATCCATACCAAGAAAAATCAAAATAATCCAATATCAAATACAAACCCAACAGCGGAAGCACCAAATACGAACCAAACAATTCGAACCCTAAACGACAGCAAATACGAACCCAACAGCGTAAGCAAATACGAACCAATAAATAAATTATGAATGAACACAAATCAAAAAGCCATACTCACAAGAATACATCTCTTGCGTAACATCTGATTTTTTTTAGTATCATGGCGATGCCAACGATCATAAAACTCATCCACCAAATAAGACTAATTTGAATATATCTTCCCAATAATGCTTCACTGTATTAATTCTTCACAAGGACAACAAATAACTGAGATGGAAATGATGAAAAGAAAATAAAAGCAAACAAATCCACCAATAAAGTTGGACAACGTGGACCCAATAATAAATCTCCTATGGAGTTCGATCACGAAACTAATGGCTGCTAGAACTTTCAATCATCGAATCAAAGAAAATGGATCGAATAAGCTCTGATACCATGTTAAAAGACAAACATGTGTAGAGGAAAAACGGCTAGGGTTTATTCAATTGAAAAGTGTTAACACCAAAAGAAAAGAAAACAAACATTATATAGCCGAGCTACGGGCTTACTAGCTAACGGGCCAAGGCCCACAATAAACTAATCAACTGAACTTATTTTATTATGCTAACATCTAAATGGGTCACATTTGAGCAAGATGCGTGATTGGATCGTTGAGTTAAAATGTTTGGTTTTAATCCACTGGTTGTTGAATGATGGGGATATGGTTTTCCAGTTGAAGATTATGTATGCTTACTAGAAGAGGAAGCAGGTTACCCAACATGGAGGGCTTTCGTGATGAAGCGCACTCGAATTTATGGGATCACTCTGCTTGTGTGACGACTTATGGGTTTAACCTCTGTTCTATTGATTTAAATACATCTTTTTTTCACGTGCCCACCTAGCTTACTTTGTATATGGGCACATGGGCCACCCACCCAAACCTGCTTTTTTTCTGGCTAACGAAATATGCTAAACCATTGTTGGTTTGTTGGAGAAAAATGTTAAAAGTATTCTTTTGGTGGCATGTGTTTTGGGGTGTTAATGTGTTATAGTAACCTCAAGGTGGGAATGGAACAGGCATCAAGGTGCATTTGGTGTGTGTTCATGGGTAACCTGAGTGTCTTAAAGATACATGGGTGTCTTTTAAAGGGATGATATTGTTCATGTGGTTTGGTTTCCTTTCATGTTGTTTCGTTTTGTGGTGGGTGGGTTTTTTTTCCCTTTGTGTGGGTATTATGTGTGTGTGTTTTGTAGTTTGAGAATTGGGCTTGCATAAATACATTATTATTTCAAGTATTCATTTGATATGTTACATTTTCACTAACTTTCCTATATATGTACATATAATTAATTCTATATATTTGCACTAACAATATCATAACAATAATATAATAAAAGTCATTCGGTTTTTAACTCCAGTCTAATGGATCTGATCTATTCATATAAGGACTTTCGTTATAACATTCCACTGCAACACATGGGTTCGCAACAAATCGTTTACATATATATGTTAAAATGTTAATTTGTGAAGGTTCCTTTTTTAAATAGGACTTAACTAAATCAGAAATTTTATTCAAGAAATATTTTTTTAAATGTAGAAACTCGGTGTGGTTGTGAAGGTGGAGGGAGTGTTTTGCGCCACATGTCTGTCACGTAGGCTAAGGGAGCATGGCGGGCAAAACCCTCAAAACCATGGGGGTGGCGGGCAAGGTGGAGGCGGTGTTTTTTGTTTATTGTTACTTTTATTGTAATTCTTTAAAAAACAAAACACCAATCATCATCATTCTCCATTCACCCAAACCAATCAACACTCTCCACATCTAAACCCTTTTCTCTCCATGTCGGTGGAGAATCTCAACCCCCCCCCCCCCCACACACACCATATATGAGTCGGTGTTGACGACATGAAAGGGCTTCACCCCCTCTCCATACCACCACACTGTGTGGTCTAAGGTTTCAAAAGATATTTTTATGGTGTGCCCTTTCACATTTTGTTGTTTCAAAAACGTTGACCAAACTGTAACTACAGAATGTTTTGAAAATCTTAATAAAGTAAAAAAAATAAAATAAAAAGGAATGTAAATGAAATGTAAAACTTTTGTAAAATATTTACGAATAAAGAAACAAATAGAAGTATTATACAATATATTACGAAAGGATTAATAAATTTACAAAAACGAATATCGTGTGGCATATTGTTTACATCCTTTTAAAATTCTTTAAATCCCCATGACTGGTTTTGAAGTATCTTAACCGAAAATTTGGATTTTAGTTATGACCCAACTGAACTGAACCTTCTCATGCACACCCTTAGAATTACTAACAAGTGTTGTGTTTCCCGTTGCATCGCGAATTTGGTTTTGGTTATGGCTCAAAACCGAACCGCCCCGTACATAGGCCTAAACTCACCAACCTAAGTGATATGTTTCCCGCTGCATCGCGCGGGTAAATGACTAGTATATATATATATATATAGGGTGGGGTTACTCTACAAAGTGTGTTTTTCCTACAAAGTGTAGGAAGTGTTTTGGACCATTGAATGAGTGTTTTTAATGGTTGAGAGCATCTTTGTGGCATTTTGGTAATATTCGTTTTAAATAAGGATTGATTTAATTGATTGTGGACAAAAAAATCATTTGGCGTATTTTAAAAAATGCAAGTAAGTGTCATTCCATAAAACCACTCCTTAATCTTGAAAACTTCCTCTCTCTCTCTATCTCTCTCTCTTCTATACTAAAATGCAAGATTCATGATTCATTTCTTCGTTTAAGTTGTTCGTCGTGAAATCAGACCCTGGTGTGTTTTATATTATGTATTTCAGACATTGGTGTGTTTTATGTGTGAGGGGTGTGTTTAATTGTGAAAACTGATAAAACACAATGTGAAGAAACCAAAAACTAATAAAACACAACGTTAAGAAATAATGAATGTGTTTAATGTTACGAAATATGTGAGAGTGTGTGTTTAATTGTGAAAAATATATAACACAATATGAAGAAACTATAAATTGATAAAACACAACTTCAAAAATAGTTAATTTGTTCTACCTTTCGAACTTCAGATGATAAATTTTATGTTTTATTATGAAAACTGATATAACACAGTGTGAAGAATAAGAAATTGATAAAACAGAATGTCAAGAAATAATTAATGTGTTTTATGTTTCAAACTTTAGATGAAACAATTGTGGATATGAAGGGTATGACTACCGATTTTGAATAGTTAATAGGTAAATAGTTTCCATAAAAATAACATTTATTGTTTAATAGATATATCTTTCAAAAATAAAATTAATTGTTGAATTACCTTTATACCCTTTAGTACAAAAACCCAAGATGTCACATGTCACTCATAGAACACTTCATACACTTTTTAGAAAAAATAGACTTTGTAGCCAACTCTCACCCTATATATATATATAAAGAAACGGGATCAGGAGAAAACGCTTAAAAGTGTAAGAACGCATCCTGGCCCAACACGTGGCGCGGGATATGATTAGGGTCCCAGGGGTTTTTTGTCTTTTCAAAGCGGTATATTATTTTCTGCCGTCTAGATTTTTTTTGGCGCTAATTGTATTTATTAAACTTTTTGGCGGTGAATTGATTGTTTTTGTGTCACATAGATAATTTTTTGGCGTTATAGCGTTTTCTGGTCAATTTTTTGGCGTTTTGTGTTGTTTTGTATAATAATTCACTACAAGTCATTAATATTTGCATAAGATTACAGTAAGAGCAATTTTTTTTGGCGTTTAATACATTTTACAAGGTACTTTGCCAGCACCCGTTCTCCCAGTTTTCATACTACTAGCGTTTTGGTGTTTGAAGTTTTTAGCGTTTTATATAATAATGTATTTTATTTATAGAGAATTAGATAACAAAACAACATATAACTTGATATCAAAAAAATATAAAATGAAAATAAAAAAATAAAAAATGGTAATCTAATTTCTCTTCCGAATCTTCACTGTCATCAGCCTCTATCTTCTTGAATTTGTTTTGGCGTTTTGAACCTTTTTTGAATACTTTAGCTAGATGCCAACTTTCCTACATAAACCCTGTCTTTTTCAGACGAAGCTGCATAGTGGCATCCTGTGTTTTGGTGTGATATTCTTGTTTGGTGGCATGTCATTGAAGATTAACTCTTGGTTGATGCTATTTATAATAATGGAGTCCAAAATAGCATTTTACACTTGTGTTGATCCCTTTATTCCATGCCGACATTCATTAAGAACAAAGCTCACATGATGACATATCACTCTCATCAGTCTCTTTTTCTTGAATATTTGTCCATCTCATTCAGCAAAATATTATTGAGATAACCCATTCAGAAGAAGAATCCATTTCAGTGAAAGCTTTGACATCTGTGGTTTTTTTAACTAACATTTTTTGGCGTTTTAAAGTGAGTGGTTTCTAGAGGATATGGCGTTTGTGTTTTCTGGGTGTGATCAATTTTCATTGTGTATAGACCCATCTCTTATAGGAGTTTTTGGCGCCTAGTTTAGGCGGGACTTTTTTTATTTGAAATAAATGATAGTAATAAAGTAACTGTCTTTTCAGTTACTGTTTTTGTATTTACTGTGTTGATCAGTTTTACAGGTGATAGACGTCCTATCTTCTAATTTTGGCGTTTTTTAAATGGCGTTATGCAGACCAAGATGACAAAATACAATAACGGAGTAAATAAAATATTAAGCAGGAATTTTTTTGTCATTTAATTATTATATTAAAAAAACAAAAAGAAGATTACACAGAAGAAAAAAAAGAGAAAAAAAAATTAAAAGCCTTCGTTAGAAGGTACTTTATCCAAATAGTATCCATCGCTTGCGTCATCTTCTTCCTCCTCGGAGTCTTCATCTGGATCTTCATCCATGTCATCACCTTCACCTTCATCAGCTTCTTGTTCCTGAAGATTCTGAAGCCTCCACCTGAACATATCTTGCATTAACTCCAATTTTGAGTCTACTTCTGTGTTGGTACAAGTGGCGTTATGCAATTCTTCCATGAAACCCAGACGTTGCTTTGTCATGATGTTTTCTAGCCAATAGACTTCCTGCTCTCCGCTGTCGTATGTAATGGTCACTATGTCTGTTTCATCATCAAAACGCCATGATGTCATGACAGGGTCCGGCTTCACATCTGCTTTGATTGGTCCAAATTTGCTGGCTAACGCTTTCATAAGCATATGTGTTTCATGGCATTCGTTGTCTAGAGCGATGCCAATGGATAAGATTCGCCTCTGTATCTCTTCTTCCATCTTCAGAATTGCCCGGACCGTCTTAACATACACCCTCCTTCTGTTTTCAAAACTGAGGACGTATCGCCTGATTCCCATAGTGTATCTCCATGAAACGATTGTTGCCATTTTTGGCGTTTTGGTTAAGTTGGCGTTTTTGGTTAAAGATGTTTTTTGCATAAATGGATAGATTGAAGTGATTATGGAAGCTATGTTTTACCTTGTTTATATAATGATGTTTTTGGCGGGTAATTTAGGAGGGGATTTCTTCTAATAAGTGTTAATAACTGAAATTCAGTTACTGTGTTGTTTCATCTTCCTGTAATATCCAACGCGTTTTATTACTAATTTTTTGGCGTTTTGTTTTTAATGGTGTTTTATTTTTTTGAATGGCGTTTTATCATTTGATGACGTTATGAATATGAGCGGTAAAAGACCCTTTTACCCTTAATGAAGCTCGTCCCACATAATAAAATTGATGTTATTTACGAAAACGCCACCGCGGAATCTTGTCCCTAGATTGTTTTGATCGGATGAACCATAAGCGTTCTCACCTTTCTCACACTTTTGAGCGTTTTCTCTAAATCCCGACCCTATATATATATATATATAGGATTAAGTTCAAGAGTGAACACTAGTGTAGCTTGCGAACTGAGTGAACTAATCCTGGCCATACACGTGTGTAGATCAATGGCCAGGATTTGATGTTGAAATACACTAGTGTATTTTACTATTTGATGATGAGATCCTGGCCATACACGTGTGTAGATCAATGGTCAGGATTTGTTCACTCAGTTCGCAAATACACTAGTGTTCACTCTAGAACCCCACCATATATATATATATATAGTGTAAGGTTCATTGGGGAACACTAAAAAAGTGGGGAACAGTGGGGAACCGACTCAAACGAACTCCGATTGGACTCATTCCAGCGGCGTTGGAACCGGCTCGTCGAACCCTAACTAGGATCTTTTAACCCTAAACCCTAAATCATAACCCCTAAACCCTAAATATATTAGGGTTTGGCTTTTAGGGTTTAGCTTTAGGGTTTAGATTTAGGGTTTAGCTTTAGGGTTTAGGGTTTAGCTTTAGGGTTTAGGATTTATGTGACAACCTGAGCTTTCAAGGTCTTCCCTCGACACGTTACTCGTTGTGCAAAGTGCTTTCATAATTCGTTTGCAATACGACTTGTACATGGTTGATATATAATTGGTGTATGGTATTATAGTTTGGTTAAATAATGAAATGGTTAACTGTTTAAGTTTATAAACTTAACACATGGGACGACGAAACATGGGACTTTCGCCAACACCCTCACTTGACGAAACACTTGGTGTTTCGTCATATGCATCACGACGAAAAATATGTGGCCTCGAAGAAAAATATGTTTCGCCAAACATGGGCTTCGGCCCAGGGTGCGCGCGGCCCAACTGTCACAGTTATATTGTAGATATAAACACATAAACCCTAAGCGCCCCCTCTTACTCTCACGGCGATCGGCGACAGGGAGCACCCCCCTCGAAGTTGTGCACTCGAACACCACTCTTCACCTTTCGGTTAGTAATGTTATTGTTTGTGTTGAGTCTGTTAGTTGTATTTGATTATGTGCAATGTGTTAACCTCTTATATGTGCATCACTTGTTAAACATAATTAGATTGGATGGAATCGGTTAGGGTTCTTGAGATCTAAGTGATAGTTGTATGCATGGTTATGATTGTTCTTGTGTGATTTATTTACTCAACTAGATGACTGTGCTTAATTGATATTATGTGGTTAATCGTCAGGTCTGATTTAAGTGGTTAGATTAGATGTTAACCTAGATCAACGACTTCATGATGATTGATATGTTTGGGTAGATTGGATAACAGTTATAGATAATGAGAATGATGATACGATGAAACTGTTAGGGTTTGCAGGCTAAGTTCTTCACGACGAAACAGTGGTATTTCGCCACAACCCGTTCACGACGAAACATTGGTGTTTCGTCACCTGTGATGTCGACGAAAGGCAGGTGATTCGCCATAGGGGTGTTTCGCCGAGAAGCATTGCATGGGTAGTAGGTTATGATGTTTATTGCATGTGTAATAAAGGATGATTTGGTTAATGAAACCCTGTTACTGTATGTTAATGATGATTAACTATAACTGAAGAAACATGATTTGGTCACTATGAATGGCACATTTGGCTGTTAAGTACTGTTATGAAAACATATATATGAATTTCGGATTTGTATGACTTCGAATAACTGTTATGTGTTATGTGTTGATTTGCGTTGGTCACACGGGATGTGGATTTGTATGTGAATTGGATACTTGATACATGCCATACAATGATCTTGATGATGAATGCAACCTGTATTAAATACGTGACTTGTGTGATTGTGAAACTGACTAATTTTGGTAACCACTGTAGGGTATGGTTGACCAACTTGGGACGGGTAATGTAATGTAACATACCGAGCAATCTAAGGTGAGTTCATTCCTCTTGAGCATGCGTCCCGGTGGTTGGGACAGTCATTGGGTATCCCTGAGAGGGATAGGTTTTGGGTAAATCATGGGTATTCCTGAGAGGAATATGTCTTGTGGGTAAAATCTGGAATGTTGGATAATATACTCTTCTTATCACCAATAAAGTCCCTCCTTGTTGTTTGTTACCTGAGAGGTAACAGGGTATTAGTTGGTAGCGCTACTTAGGTTTGGCACCCTCACCCCGTACCAGAGAGGACGGGTGTGAACTAATGACCTAGTCATGACCAATGCTTTGATAAGAGCATTGGGGAAAGGCAAAATAAATCAAGAGCCATCTTGTATCCGAGGTATTATCAACATTGTAATCAATCAACAGAACTAAACACTTGGTAACTAACGTTTTCGTCAAACTATGAACTCACCAACGTTGTCTGATACACGCGTGTGCATGCTCGCAGGTTATAGGTATGTGTGGATGTGGAACTTGCTGTCTGGGATGCTGGAGTGGTCATGGGTCGAGATACATGGAGTCACAAGACGAGTTTAATGGTTATCATACATATGGATTAAGAAACACTTAACTTATGATTTATGCTTCCTCTGAATACGATGATTTGTAATTACTGTTTTGTAACACTTTATGTTAATGAATGAAAGTTTATTTTAAAAATCTTGTATGAGTTCAATGTGATTGGTGGCTAGATCCTGGTATGTCACACGCCCTGTGGTGTTTCCGCATGTGGTATTTTGGGGGTGTGACAGTTTGGTATCAGAGATACTGGTTATAGTGAACTTGGTTTTAAAACATTTTTTGTAAAATCAGACTATAACCAAACAGTTCTGAATGCTTGAATACGACCATGACACTCAGCTCCAGATTGCAAGGTTCGTCTTTCTCATTTGTTGCATACGTTACATGAGTAGTGTACATTTGTGTATAGTGTAGCGTACAAACACACACTCGTCACTATAGCAAGATTGCATGAACTGCTTGCTTACATTATGATACGTGGATAACATGTCATAGTCCTTACATTCTTGTGATTTTATCATCTTGATAACCTTTGTTTGACATCTGAGTTAGAGGAACCATTTGACATGAGTTAGGAGGAGCTGAGATGAGCATGCAAATCACAATATTATTGTGGGTGCACACATAATAATAATGTGAGGTGCATGCGAGTCCCAGTGAGGCTTAACAAGTGAAAAAGGGGTTCCGTTCCGTTATCTGATCGATGAGAAATATAACAAATCTATGGGAGTCATAGAAGTGATTGTCTTTTACACAAACGTGATCTTTTCACTCTGTTGGGATTGATCCCTACCAGAGGAACAGATAATGAAAGCCAAAACCAGATCACAACAGTGGATTCACAATAAGCAATTGTTTACACTAAGTCTTCTCCCTTGAGAGTGATTATAACAGTTGATGGTCTTACATCCACTGTCCGGATACAACTGCTGTTGTTATTCAAAACCACTGATGAAACCAGAAGACTGCTGAGAACTAAGCACTGCTGGTACAATCTACTGATGACAAAGCACTGCCCAATCAAGGACTGATCAACCTTGAGGAAAGCACTGACATAAAGAGAGAGCAGTAGTTTAGTATATCATCTGTTTCATGTATAGTCAGTAGTTAAGATTAGCAGTGTTTGTATAAGAACAGTAGATACAGGTTGTTAGGCTGTTAGACGTCGCTTTCATGGTGATGTCAGCTGAGATGCCTCAGCGGTTTGAATTGTCTATAAATGGAACAGTACTCTGTACTGTTACATTTGATCGTTTTGAGAGAGTTCTTCTCCTCAATTCAATCCTTTCATCTTGTGCAACCAACCGCTGGAGTATCAGGCTGAGGGGGAGTTTAGTTTGTAAGCATGCTTGTAATCTTTTGAATTGCTTTGTAATCTTTTGACTGATGAAAAGCATTTGTTTATCTAACTATATTCTCCTTTGATTGAGTTTACAAAGTTTGTTATTCATTTCCGCTGCACTTTACATTGTTTCATATTCATTCATTGTTCAAATCATACAAACTAACACAATCATGAGAAGCTACGATCCTAACAATTGGTATCAGAGCTTGGACAGTCAAATTTGATTTAACAATCATTTTGACATAAATAGTTCAGCTCAAAATCGTTGATATCGATAGTTTGTTCGTTCTTGTTGAAAAACAGAGCAAGGTTTAAATCACCATTAAAGTTGATTAATCAGTGCCTGTAAAACAACCAGGATGGCGTCACAATCACAAGATGATAAGAATAACATTGGCTCACTTTTTAAACCACCCATGCTTAAACGTAATGAATACAACATCTGGGAGAGAAGTATGGGTCATATCCTTGCTCAACAGAACACTGGATGTTGGAGATCTGTTGTTTTTGGTCCCCATGTTCCTATGGTGCCAAGTGCTGAGGATCCAAAAAAGTTCGTACCAAATCCATATGAAAACTATACTGAAACTGATTTTCAAAAGTTCGAACTCGATGCCAAAGCATTTAGCATTATAGCATCTGCATTACCAAATGAGATCTATGCTGGACTGTTACATTGTAACAGTGCTAAAGAGCTATGGGATTCGTTGAAGGAACAGTTTGGGGGGACTGAAGAAGTCATTGAAAACAATAGGGAAATTCTGAATCAGCAGTATGAAACATTTTGTCACATCAAGGGTGAATCATTGACTCAGCAGTTTGAGCAATTCAGTTGTCTCATAAGTGAACTAAGGCTTGTTAAAGTAACTTTTCCAAATTCAACTCAAAATAGCAGGTTCCTTAGGTTACTACCAGAAAAATGGGACACCATAGCTTTTGTCACTAGAAACTCTGCTGAGTTCAAAGATCTGACCCTGACCCAACTTCATGGTAGACTCCTGACCTATGAGAGGGAGTTGAACCAGAAAAAGAAGTTGCAAGAGTCTGGCAAAGTTACTGATGATTATTCATTCGGTAGCACAGCTCTTTTTGGTCAGGAAGAATCTGGTAGCAGTGGTAAGGATCAGGGTTATGATCACTTTATTGATATAACTGCTGGTGGAAATTTTAGCAACCCTGATCCTCACTCTGCAAATTATGCTTTTACTGCAAATTGTGAGAACCAGATGTCAGATAATTTGTTCTTTGAACTCAATGATTTGCAACATTTTGATCCCACTAACTTAGAAGAGATGGACATTTTGCATCAGATGGCTTTGCTTAGTGTAAGAACAAGTAAATTCTACAAAAGAACAGGGAGAAAATTCCCAGGGTTACATGGGAATTTAAGGGTAGGGTTGGATAAATAAAAAATCAAGTGTTACAAGTGCAATAGGCTAGGTCATTTTGCTAGGGAATGCAGGAGTCAAACTACTGGTCCTATAATCACTCATCCCAGCTCAAACCCTATACCACAAAATCAAAGCACTGTGCACTATACCCAATATACCCCTGCAGCACATGTTAACACTGCTCACTATGCTGCTGCCCCTGTGCCTGTGCATTATGTCCAAACCACTGTTCCACAAATTCAGTATGTTCAAACCCCTGTCCCCCCAGGCACAAGTGCAACCTGTTGCACCTCAACCAGCTGCTCCAGCAGTGGTACAACCAGATCAGCAAAGCTTTTTCACTCAAGGCTTTGTTGACTGGAGCAGCATGCCTGATGAGCTTGGTGATGAAAATTTTGCACTCTATGCTTTTGATGAACCTTCTAATGATGAATTTTGTTTGATGGCATTAGAGTCAATACCAGAGGGGATTGAAACTGAAGGTGAACATCTAAGTGCTGAAACAGTGGATGAGGTGACTGAAGCAGTGGTTACTGCTGTGGCTGGTGAATTACTGCTGGGAGAAAGTTCAGGAACCCTGATTGAACCACTGACAGATCCATGGTCCGAAGAGGATAAAGAAGAAGAGGAAGAGAAGAAAACAGGTGAGAAAGAAGTTAGAGCTGATGATGAAGAAAATCATCAATGTGATTGTGCAATGATGGCTGCTGCCAAGGGAGCTTCTGCCTGCTTAGATAGCCTTTGGTATGTTGATAGTGGAGGCTCCAGGCACATGACTGGATGTAAAGCCCTACTCAAAGAT
The DNA here is from genome assembly GCA_030545235.1 of Helianthus tuberosus. Classification (NCBI taxonomy): domain Eukaryota; kingdom Viridiplantae; phylum Streptophyta; class Magnoliopsida; order Asterales; family Asteraceae; genus Helianthus; species Helianthus tuberosus. The sequence goes on from JARYGA010056224.1 coordinate 11,851, forward strand.
TTCAAAATTCATGGAGGGGGTGATATATCCTTTGGGAATAACAGTAAAGGGAAAGTTCTGGGGTCTGGTACGGTACAGTCTGGCAATGTAAAATTTGAAAATGTCAATCTGATAGACAGTCTGAAATTCAACCTCCTGAGTGTTTCACAAATGAGTGACAAGGGGAATGGGTCATTCTTCACGAAGGAGTGTTGTAGGATTGTTGGACCAGAAATGGTCAAAAAGATTGAAGCAATAATAAAAATTGGTCAAACAAAACTTGTTGCTCAAAGAAGTGGCAATGCTTATGTTGTTGATATGTCAAAAGAGTGTCCCAGAGCTGATGCATGTCTGTTCTCAGCTGCCTCTAACAAAGAGACAGAACTTTGGCACAGGAGACTGGGACACACAAATCTCAAGACAATCACAGAAATCTCAAAAAATGGCCTTGTAAGAGTCTTGCCACAAAAATTGTTTTCATGTCTTGAACATTGCATTTCCTGTTTAAAAGGAAAACATCATAAAAGTTCTTATAAGTCCATTGAAGAGTCCAAAACAACCCAGTGTTTGCAAATGCTGCACATGGATTTGTTTGGCCCAGTTCAAGTCATGAGTCTCAAAAAGAAAAGATATTGTTTGGTTATTGTTGATGACTTCTCTAGGTTTACATGGACCTTCTTTTTACACTCAAAAGATGAGACTGCATGCATTTTGCAAGACTTTGTGACACAGGTTGAAAAGCAATTTGACCTTCCAGTAAAAGTCTTCAGGAGTGACAATGGCACAGAATTCAAAAATAAGGAGTTGGATGCCTTCTGTGTGAAGAAAGGGATTGTAAGGCAGTACAGCATCCCTAGAACACCAGAGCAAAATGGGGTAGTTGAAAGAAAGAACAGAACTTTGATTGAGGCTGCCAGAACCATGCTTGCTGATTCAGGTTTGCCACTAACTTTTTAGGCAGAGGCAGTAAACACTGCTTGCTATGTCCAAAACAGAGTTTTAATAAACCCCAGGCACAAAAATACTGCTTATGAAATTCTGTATAAAATCAAACCACTGATCTCATATTTCAAGGTATTTGGCTGCCCATGCTTTATTTTGAACTTAAAAGATTCCATTTCAAAATTTGCAGCCAAAATTGATTGTGGTTATCATCTGGGATACTCAACCACTGCCAAGGCCTACAAAGTGTTTAATACACGGACTAAGGCAGTGGAGGAGACCTTGAATGTAAAGTTCAATGAACTTTCATCAATGAAAATCCCAACAAATCCTGCAGATCTGTTTGATCTTGATAAATTCACTTTTGAAAATACTGCTGTCAAGACTAACAGTGCAGGTCCATCAGAGGAATCAACATCAGACTATGGGTATGAAATCATTATCCCTCAAAAGTCTGCCACAATGGGAAAAGCATCAGTTGTTCAAAACAACTGTCAAAGCTCAACCACTGCTTCCACATCATCAAACACTGCTGACAAAAGTCTCAAAACAGTGGATAAAAGTCAGCATGTGTCCTCATCTTTACCTCCCATTCCACCACCTTTTGAAGCCATTGCTGGATCATCAAAGTCACCAGCAGTGGTTAGCTCAGATGATACACATTTGCAGCCTTCACCAACAAATGCCATCATTCCATACCAAGGAGATTTAATCTACTTGAGATCTCATCCACCTGATTAAATCATTGGCAACATCAATGAAGGGGTGCTCACAAGAAGCCAAACCCAAAACATTTGTCTTTTTGCTGGTTTTCTATCACTCCATCAGCCAGTTAAGTACCAAGAGGCACTGAAAGACAACAGCTGGGTAGAATCCATGCAAGAGGAGCTCCAACAGTTTAAAAGACAAGTATGGGAGCTTGTACCACTTCCAGAAGAGGTTAGCCCCATCGGCACAAAGTGGGTCTTCAAAAACAAAACTGATGAAAGGGGTATTGTTGTCAAGAATAAAGCCAGGCTTGTGGTTCAAGGTTACAGACAGGAAGAGGGGATTGACTATGATGAAACTTTTGCCCCTGTAGCAAGATTGGAAGCTATAAGACTGTTCCTGGCCTTTGCTGTCAACCACAACATGAAGGTGTTTCAAATGGATATCAAAAGTGCTTTCCTCTATGGTACAATTCAAGAAGAGGTGTATGTGTGTCAACCTCCAGGTTTTGAGGATCCATTTTATCCAGATCATGTCTACAGGCTTAACAAAGCCCTGTATGGCCTGAAACAAGTACCTAGAGCCTGGTATGAAACTCTTTCCACCTTTTTACTCTCAAATGGTTTCAAAAGAGGTACCATTGATAAAACACTGTTTCTAAAATGGAGAGGAAAGGATTTAATGATTGTCCAAATTTATGTGGATGACATTATTTTTGGAAGCACATGTAATAAAATGTGTGAGGAGTTTAGGGAACTCATGACAACTGAGTTTGAAATGAGTGCAATGGGTGAGCTGCAATGCTTTCTTGGTCTCCAAGTTCAGCAAATGCAAAATGGTACTTTCATTCATCAAAGCAAATATGCAAAAGAACTTTCAAACAAATTTGATATGAATGATTGTAAACCATGCAGCACACCCATGGCAACAAATAAGCTTGTCATGTCTGATGAAAAGGATGAGCTGATTGACCAAACTCTATATAGAAGCATGATTGGGTCTTTGTTGTACCTAACTGCATCTAGGCCAGACATCATGTTTGCAACATGTGTTTGTGCAAGAAGTCAATCAGCCCCTAGAAAATCCAATCTTATTGCTGTAAAAAGGATATTCAGATACATAAAAAGTGCTCCCACACTTGGTATCTGGTATCCAGCTAATGGGAATATCAAGCTTTCAGGATTTTCAGACAGTGACTTTGCTGGATGTAACACCACAAGGAAGTCCACATCAGGAGGGTGCCAGTTTCTAGGTGATTGCTTAGTTTCAGGGCAAAGCAAAAAGCAAGCAGTTGTTTCAACATCCACTGCTGAAGCTGAATACATTGCTGCTGCAAGCTGTACAGCCCAACTCCTGTGGCTTCAAAATCAGTTGCTGGATTTTGGTATCACTGCCTTAAAGACACCACTCATGTTGGATAGCCAGGCAGCAGAAAATATCATCAAAAATCCAGTTTCCCATTCAACCACCAAGCACATCGACATCAGACATCACTTTGTGAGGGATTGCTATGAAAAAAGTTTGATTTCTCTGCATCATGTTCCAACTAAAGACCAGCTGGCAGATGTGCTCACAAAAGCATTAGATACTGCCACCTTTGAAAGCTTGGTCTCTAGGATTGGCATGCTAAACATGGAATAACAAGCAACATCTTGTTTTTCTATGAATAAAAGCATTAAAATGTTTTCAGAAAATCAAAAATCCATCCTTAAAAATAGCTAAAAATGAAGTTTTCATTAAAATCCTTAAAAGTCTGCCATATCCACTGATTGTTCAAAAGTCTGCTCTACCTCAAAGTCTGTCCACTGCTGAAAGCCATCCTCTGTCCTCTCATTTCCTTGATAAACTCTGTTGTTCAAAGCAGTGTCTTATCCACTGATAGTAAAAATCATCCACTGCTTCCATTTTTACCGTTGTAAACACTGCCTTCATCAGTAACTTTCATAAAAGTACTGTCCTTCATTTCCTCAGAGGTTGGCATGTGGGCAGTACATAGTGGTCAGTACTTTTGTAACCGCTGCCACGTCAGCCTTCACTTTTTCATCTATAAAACCCCCACTTCACACCAAAACAGGGTTTTACTGTCGAATTGAATTCTCAAAAATTATCTTCTCAAAGCAGTTTCTTCATCAAATTTCTTCAACATCTCCTTCGATCATCATCTTCAAAATGACAAAATCGATGCCTCCTACAAAACCCACTTCCAAATCATCATCAAAAAGGGTCTCTCAATAGGCCAAATCCACCGAAATTCCACACAAACCATCTCACAATCTTCTGGGTTTACTCACAAAACCTGGCACCATAGAGATCTTCGATTCCGTCCTTGCTACCATCTCTGCATCAAAGTACAAAACTTTGTTAACAGCGGATGCACCATTTACTTACAAACCCAGAGAGAGTTTTAGAAAAAGGCGACGCTTGAAAAACAAGACGATAAAGTCATAGCCATTAACTCCTCTATACAGGGTAAAATGATTCAAATCACTCCACAATCAATCTCAGAAGTCTTCAAACTCGACGATCAGAAAGGTAAAACTTCCTTCGATAAAAACGAGTTAAAAGCTGATTTTCTGAAAAGGGGATATGCAGAACAATCAAAGGTAGATACCTTACAAAAAGGTTACTTCCCTTCAGCATCAAGGTTTTTATTTCACACACTTTTGATGTGTGTTTCAAATAAAACAACAGCTTTTAACGAAATACCATTGAAGATTCAATGTCTGGGCTATGCTATTTTAAATAATGAAAATTACAATTATTCCCAGGAAATCTTTAATGACTTGGTAAAAAACGTTGATAGCAAAACATTTTTACTTTTTCCAAGATTTCTAAGCTACTATTTTAAACAAAAATTTGAAAAAGAAAATCTGATAAAAGAAGGTGTTTATTTTCAAATAAAAAGTTTAACACCTGAAACATTCACTAGAATGTTGGCACCTATAAAAACAAAAGCAGAGGTGTCTGAGCAGAATTTAGCAACTGTCACTGCTCCTCAGACATCTGCTGCTGAGCCCACTGCTCCAGGTGATCATAGCAGCACTACCACTGCTTTGAAACCCACACCTGCCACTACCAAAAAGACCAAAAAGAAAACATCCAGAAAACCCACCAAACCCAAAACAAAGGCAACTCTGGAAGATGAGATCCCAGAGCAACTGCCAGTGACAAAACAAATGTCACCACAAACCACTGCTGCTACTTCCTCACAGCAGTTGGTAGAAAGATCTCCACCATTGCCTTAAACTCCTCCTGCATCCACACAAAAGGATCAGGTTGTAAGCACAGGGACCCCACAATATGAAGCTCTGGACCCGATCGGATCCATCTTCCTCAGTCCTGATCCCAAGGACATGTCTCTTTCCACACCCATACCCTCACCAATCATAATGCCACAATCAATAATACCCTTGTTGCATGCAGTTGCTATAGCTCAGACACAAACCAGTTCCTCTCTATCACCTGTCACTGAGAGTATACTCCCACAAGTGACTGGGTCTGATGCTACTACCCCTGCTATCCCAGCAACAACTGAGGAGGTTACACCCCCTGAGTTACAAGTAACTCTCAGTGGTAGTTCAAGTGGAGCAGCAACTACAACTGATGGATCAACAGATCTTCAGTTGGACAGTTGTTTCATTAATAAGTCTCCCTTGAAGGCAATTTCTTCTATAGCACCTTCGGTAACCACCAGTGAGTTTGTTTTAACCACTGGTACCATCAAAGGATTATCAAGTGCTGAAGAAAGAAGTCCCCAGTACCAAGAACAAGGGGCATCAATGGGTGATTTTTGGGACTCAGTTCCTAAGTCACACATTGGTACAACCACTGCTGGTGGGGATTCAGATGATCCCATTAAAGTGGGTGATGATTCAAAATATCAGGAAGGCAGAGTTGAAAAACTTGAAACATCAGTTGCTGAGATAAAGGATATGGTGCAACAGCTGCTAAAAGCTCAAAAAGCACAATCCACTGCTGCTCCAACTCAAGCATCTGCACAACCTGCACCTGCTGCAAATGAGCTGTGGAATATATTCCAACCCTTGCTTGAAAAATAAAAACAGATGGCTGATCAGCAGCATGAAATACATGTGACAATGCTGACAAACATGGTGGAGTCGAGATTTAAAGATACTCAAGTAGACATCAAAGCTATCAAGGCTCATCTCCAAAGCACCTCTGGAAAAGTTCCTTCAACTATCCTTTTCATGGATAAACCCCTTGCAGATAATGCCAAAAAGGGGGAGAATATCAAACAATTGAAGAAAAAGGGAATTGAAGATGGCCTGTATGTTGAACCAGAACAAGGAAAACAGCCATCTAAATCCTCAAAAGGTTCAAATTCTCAAACCACAAAATCTCATATTTCCATCCAAACAGCTGATACACCAGTAGTTACAAAAACTGCTAGCCAAACAGCTGTTATTTTTTCAACACACACCACAACCACTGCTTTACCACCACCACCATCATCATCTAAAACAACCATATCACCACCATCGCCTCCTGCCATAAAGCAGAAGACGGCAGATGTTACAACATCTGTTGTAATGACAACAGTGGTTGAAACACCAGTTGTTTCAACACCTGTTAGTCAGACACTTTCTATCACTCAAACCACTGATCCACCCAAGACATCATCAGCCTCTCCTACAATAAAAAGGAAAAGGATTTTCATACTTGATGATTCACCACCATCATCACCACCATCAAAAACTATCTCACCATCTTCAACCCCTGCTCAAAAGCAGAAGACATCTACTGACACATCAGTAGTTGTAATGACAACAGAGGTTGAAACACCAGTTGTTTCAACAGCTGTTTGTCAACCATCCACCACTGCTCTCATCATTTCTACATCAAAACCAAAACCCTCTTCATCCGTAAAGCTTCACAAAAGAAAAAGAGAAACAACTCAAGCCACTGATGAAAAATATGATCCTGTTGCCGCAAAATATCCACTGGAACTAGATGCTGTGAAAAATGAGATGAGACAATTTTACACCGAGGAAGATCCTTCAAAAAGAAGATTTCCTTCTCTCATTGGCTTCATAGTCCCAGAAAACATGGATGAATATCTCGAAATGAAAGCAAGGCAAGCAAGGATTAGAGCTAAGCTTGAATGCAAAGATGAAGGTGATGAAGCCGTTGCAGAAAGAATGGTACTCTTGCTCACAAAAGTCAAGTTGATGGAAGACTATGCACAAGATCTGATCAAAGAAAAGACAGATCAACGAAAAGCAATGAGAAAAGAATATCTTGCATATATAATGAAAGAAAAATTATATCAAGCTGAAGAAAACCAATTTGAAGAGTGGCCACTGGTTGCCTTGAAGCATGAAGCAAACAGGATTGAAAGGATTAAAAATGATCCAAGTAAGAAGAAGACAGCTCCAAATTGGAATAAGTACAAAAAGTTAATTGCTGATCTTACTTCTGAATACAAAAAGAAAAAGCAGGAACTGATAAATGCTAAGGTGGTTACTGCTGAAGCCATAGCAAAATGGACAAAGCAGTATACCGACGAGGCTTATGAACGGCTGAAGAAAAGAAAGATAACAGTCTCAGGCACTTCTAAAAAGCCAGACTACAACAAGATAGAACAACAGCTGGATGCTCTTAAAACACTGCTCACATCAGCAGATAACCCTATCCTTGTGAAAACCCAAGAAAAAGAAAAAACTGCTGACCAGTGTAGAAGAAAAAGAAAAGGAAGTTGAGTACTTCACAGAAGTCATCAAGAAAATGGGTCTAAAAGAAGATAGTTCAGTGAGCCTTCAAAACCTTTTCAAAAAGGTATTAACCAAACCTGCATCATCAAACATTTCAGCAGATATCCCAGACAGTGAGCTTGATCAACTAAAGACACAAGAGCAAATTGACAAAGAAGTTGCAGAAGACATAGCTGCAGCAAATGAAGTCATAGAAGAAGCTTTCTAAAGATTGTCTGAAGTTAAGGATACTGCTTTACAATTTTTCTCAAGGCCAAAATCTCCAAGCTCATCAGGAAATAAATTTCTCCCAAGAAACCCATTGGGTTCAAAAGTACTAAAGTGGCTCTCTGATCAAAAGACCCATGTATTGACCCTGGTCAGATCCAATGGTGAGATGAAGTATATATCAAGGAAAGAAGCACTAGGCCTTAGTGTTGAAGATTTGCAGGATCTCCTTGAACTTTCATTGTGCAGGGATGAGGATGATACAAGTTCCAAAGAATTTGAAGAAGAATTTAAAAGACAAGCAAGGAAACTACTGATGTGAAATAAAAATCCAGAATAATGAAGGGTTTTGGCATTATCTGTTCCAGGGGGAGATTGTTGGGATTGAACCCTACCAGAGGAATAGATAATGAAAGCCAAAACCGGATCACAACAGTGGATTCACAATAAGCAATTGTTTACACTAAGTCTTCTCCCTTGAGAGTGATTATAACAGCTGATGGTCTTACATCCACTGTCCGGATACAACTGCTGCTGTTATTCAAAACCACTGATGAAGCCAGAAGACTGCTGAGAACTAAGCACTGCTGGTACAATCTACTGATGACAAAGCACTGCCCAATCAAGGACTGATCAACCTTGAGGAAAGCACTGACATAAAGAGAGAGCAGTAGTTTAGTATATCATATGTTTCATGTATAGTCAGTAGTTAAGATTAGCAGTGTTTGTATAAGAACAGTAGATACAGGTTGTTAGGCTGTTAGACGTCGCTTTCATGGTGACGTCAGCTGAGATGCCTCAGCGGTTTGGATTGTCTATAAATGGAACAGTACTCTGTACTGTTACATTTGATCGTTTTGAGAGAGTTCTTCTCCTCAATTCAATCCTTTCATCTTGTGCAACCAACCGTTGGAGTATCAGGCTGAGGGGGAGTTTAGTTTGTAAGCATGCTTGTAATCTTTTGAATTGCTTTGTAATCTTTTGACTGATGAAAAGCATTTGTTTATCTAACTATATTCTCCTTTGATTGAGTTTACAAAGTTTGTTATTCATTTCCGCTGCACTTTACATTGTTTCATATTCATTCATTGTTCAAATCATACAAACTAACACAATCATGAGAAGCTACGATCCTAACACACTCCTCTCTGAATTCTTTCCAATCTCGATGCTATCGAGTATTACCTAAACACCCATCTGAACGCCTAGCGAACTGGATAGAATGTTAGGTGCTTGTACGAACATCCCTGAATTGGATGTCGCAGTGTTGAATGTTTGGTCGATACCCTTCTCACTCCTCTTCATTGGTTGGAACTCAGTGTATTGGCGCCTTAGATCCCGAAGTGCGATCACTTCTGTAACACTCTAGCAACATACCGTGTATTACTCCGTCATCTTGCAAGGACGATGGACAAGAGGATGAGCGTAGTACTTTACCGACTTCAGTATTTGGACGACCCTGACTACCAGCAATGAACATCAGCAATTTGACTCCAATCGAATCTTTAACCCTAGTCAGCGACTTATGGGAGTCAACTCTTACGAGTTCATCGGGGCATAAACAATGACAATTGACCATAGTATGGTATGTGTAACTTCCAGCACAGTGGGTAGCGCACTAGGACGTGGCGCAGAATGTGAAAAGATGGACTTTGATGGTGAAAAATCGTAGGGCTCCGTTCCAAGCGATGACGTTAGAAACAACAGTCATGGCGACATCAAGGTATTTGTAACCATGGCCTACATTATAGGAATGAAAGTGTTGGGATTGAACCCTATCAAAGGAGCAGATAATTAAAGCCAAAACTGGATCAGAGCAGTGGATCCAGAATAAGCAGTGAATGTATACAAATCTCTCCCCTTGAAAGTGGTTTCAACATCTGATGACCTCCATCCACTGATCCTTTACAACATCTGCTAATTACAACTGCTGACCAAGTTAAATGCTGATGAAGACTAAAGCCCTATTGATCAATCTACTGTTATGGGTCAAGCACTGCTGAAGTTATCAAGTACTGCTGGAGTCACAATAGTGGAAGGATAAAGCAGTAGTTTAGTTTTCTTATGTACTGTATTGTAAAAAGTAGATAGCATAGAAGTGTTTGTATTAGATCAGTTGTTAGAGTTTGTTAGGAGGTTAGATGTCACTTTCATGGTGACGTCAGCCAAGATGCTTCAGTGGTTTGGGCATGCCTATAAATAGAACAGTACCCTGTACTGTTCTATTAGCTCTTCACCACTTTTCTTCCTGTACGAACAAACACTGTGAGCTCAGGCTGAGGGGGAGTTTGTTACATGCATGCATTGTAATCGTAGTTGAAATAAATTCAATCATTCGGTTCTTTGTGAAAATGTGTGTTCAAAGCAATTCTCCTGTTTGATTGTGTGCAAAGTTTATTTCCATCTATTTTCCGCTGCATTACTTGTTCATCTTTCATTTTAATTCAAACGTAAAACACAATATCTCAACCCATGCCTCAAACTCCTTCTGCTTCTACTCAAAAAGAACAGGTTGTACACATAGGGACACCACAATATGATGCTCTGGAATCACTCGAATCCATCATCCACATCCCAATGCCCGGGGCAAATTCACTTTCTACACCCAACCTCACCTCCACAATTCCCCCACAAACAAAAGTATTGTTGGATGCTCTTGATTTGAACCAGGCACAAACCAGTCCTTCTCACTCACCTGTCAATGAGAACATACCTCTGACTGGGTCTAATGTATAAATCATTGCTAACCCACCAACAAGACCTGAGGACGTTACACCCATTGAGTTTCAAGTAACTCTTGGTGGTAGTTCAAGTGAAGCAGCCACTACAAGTGCCGAACCCACTGGTTTGCATTTGGACAGTGGTTTCATCCATAAGACTTCCTTGAAGGCAATTTCTTCTATGGGAACATTTGTGTATCCAGTTTTTACCGGCTCACTAAAAAGTGTTTCTCTTTTTGAAGGAAGAAGTCCCCAGTTCCAAGACAAAGGGGCATCAGTGGATGATTTCTGGAGTACACTCCCTGAGTCTACCACTGTTACAACCACTGTAAGTGGGAAATCAAATGATCCCATTAAGTTGGGTGATGGATTAATGTACCGCGAATTGATGGCCAGAGTTGACAAACTGGATACCTCTGTTGCAGAAATTAAAGATATGCTGCAACAGTTGTTCAAAGTTCAAAAAGTACCTCCCACTGCTGCAACAACTCCAACAACTGCTCCATCATCTGTTGCTAGTACAAATGAGCTATGGAGTTTGTTTCAACCACTGCTCCAACATCAAAGAGATTTAGCTGATCAGCAACATGAGATTCAAGTCCAAAAGATCAGAAATCTCATGGAATCAAGGTTTAAAGATACCCAGGCTGATATCAAGGAAATAAAGGCCCACATACTGAACACCATTGGCACTGCTCCTCCCACTGTTCTCTTTGTGGATAACCCACCACCAGATAATGCCAAAAAGGGGGAGAAAATCAAGCAGTGGAAGAAGGAGGGATATGAAGATGGTCTGTACATTGAGCCACAAAAAGATAGCATGCTCAAAGACATCCCTTTGCCAGATGGGTCCAAAAAGATTGATGTTACCACTAATGCAATTGCTGATGCAATAGCAGAGGTAAAAAGGGATAGGAAAGCAAAGGATAAAGCTAGGCGAGAACAGGAGAAAAGAGCTTTTATAGAGCTGAATGTACAGGGTCCTTCTGAGCCAATGGATGAAGAAAATCCTAAGGATAAAAAGAAGAAGCCCATTAAACAAGTGAGGCAACCCAAACACATACCATCCAGACCCACAAAGCATGCTTCCAAACCACCTTCCAAAAGCTCCAAACATCAATCTTCCACCCAAACAGCTGTTGTAACACCTGCTGTATCAACAACTGTTGGTACTTCAGTGGTTTCAGCAGTTGTTAAACCAAAACAACAACAACTGCTCCCACTTCAACCACTTCCCCACAAAAAATTCCATCACCACCAAAAACCACCTCACCACCATCACCTCCTGCCAAAAAGCAGAAGACATCAGATGTTACAACATCTGATGTAATGACAACAGTAGTTGAAACACCAGTTGTTTCAACAACTGTTAGTCAGTTACCATCTACTTCAATCACCACCACTAAAATCACCATCCCTGAGCAAACCAAATCACCATCAACCTCTCCTAAACCAAAAAGGAGAAGGGTAATTTTGAATGATGATGATTCTCCATCACCACCACCAACATCTTCACAATCTCTTTCACTTGTCAATATTCCAAACCCTGTTCCTCTCTCTTCAGTCCAAGTTCAACAACCAATCACTAATGTCACTTCCGCAGGTGTCCAATATCCTCTAGAACTTATAGCAGTCAGAGAAGAGATCAAATCCTTCAACTTTGAGGATGAACCTGCTAAAAGAAGCTTGCCATCAGTTGAAGGATATCCTAGGACTAACAACATTGAAGAATACTTGAAAGTTAAGGCTAAACAAGCAGAGGATATTTCTAAAAGAAACTCACAAGGAAAATATGACAAAGAAATTCAAAGGCATTATCAATTTCTGCTCACACAAGTCAGATCTTTGGAGCACTTTGCAAAGAATGCATGTCAACAAATTTCTGAAAGAGCAGATGAATCCTTGAGAAAAGACTACACTGAAAACATCATGGCTTATAAGAAATACAAGGGAGAAAAATACATGTATAAAGAATGTACCATTCCTGAGCTTGAAAGTGAAGCAGCCAGGATTCAAGAGATGATAAAAAATAAGGTTAAACATACTCCTCCTGATTGGGCAAAATTTAAAAAGAATGTACCTGATAAGGTACTGGAGCTGAAGAGAACGAAAGAGGAATTAATCACTGCTGATTATGGGTCTAGAAACCAAGTGTTGAGGTGGAAAGAAGACAAAGTCAGGGCCACTTACAAAAGCTTGGAGGAACTAAGGAAGAAAGATCCAAAGGCTCCACAAAAACCTGACTATCCTGAAGCAGAGGTTTCAAAAAGACCACCAAAGCTGCAAATCAGGAAAGCTACTGCTCCACCTGGTGCCATTCTTTATCAAAGAAGAAGGCAAAAACAGATAGATGCAGAAACAGCACAGAAAATAGCTACTGGAAATGAAGTTATAAAAATGGTTTACAAACAAATGATGGCTGATATTCCTGAATTTGCTCTAGCTCAAAGCACTTCTCAGTCAGTCATCACCAGACCACCATCTCCCAACTCCTCATCCAATAAAAATCTCCCAAGAAACCCACTAGACTCAAAAGTACTAAAGTGGAAAACTGATAAACAGACCCATGTACTGACTGTGATCAAGTCTAGTGGAGAAGTGACGAAAATATCAAGGGGACAAGCACTAGGCCTGAGTGTTGAAGATCTACAGGATCTCCTTGATCTTCCACTGTGTAGGGATGAAGATGACACATATGCCTTAGACTTTGAGTTACAACTCAAAGGGCAAATAAGGGAACTGTTGATGAGGCAATAAAGATCTTCAATAATGAAGGGTTTTGACATTATCTGTTCCAGGGGGAGATTGTTGGGATTGAACCCTATCAAAGGAACATATAATTAAAGCCAAAACTGGATCAGAGCAGTGGATCCAGAATAAGCAGTGAATGTATACAAATCTCTCCCCTTGAAAGTAGTTTCAACATCTGATGACCTCCATCCACTGATCCTTTACAACCTCTGCTGATTACAACAGCTGACCAAGTTAAATGCTGATGAAGACTAAAGCCATGTTGATCAATCTACTACTATGGGTCAAGCACTGCTGAAGTTATCAAGTACTGCTGGAGTCACAACAGTGGAAGGATAAAGCAGTAGTTTAGTTTTCTTATGTAATGTATTGTAAACAGTAGATAGCATAGCAGTGTTTGTATTAGATCAGTTGTTAGAGTTTGTTTGGAGGTTAGATGTCACTTTCATGGTGACGTCAGCCAAGATGCTTCAGTGGTTTGGGCGTGCCTATAAATAGAACAGTACCCTGTACTGTTCTATTAGCTCTTCACCACTTTTCTTCCTGTATGAACAAACACTGTGAGCTCAGGCTGAGGGGGAGTTTGTTACATGCATGCATTGTAATCGTAGTTGAAATAAATTCAATCATTCGGTTCTTTGTGAAAATGTGTGTACAAAGCGATTATCCTGTTTGATTGTGTGCAAAGTTTATTTCCATCTATTTTCCGCTGCATTACTTGTTCATCTTTCATTTTAATTCAAACGTAAAACACAATCAATCCAAACTCAGATCCTAACAGAAAGTGCCTGCGACATGGATTGGCTGTTGTTAGAATCAAGACGACAACAACCGAGGGAGCGACGACAATAACAAAACCGGAAATGACTCTCGTGGGAGGGCACTTAGGATTGGTGCAGGCGACGCAAGGATTATAGTAACATGGAAGCTTGTATGGGTAGCTAACCGCTTCGTCTCTATCCTGCTTAACCCTAATGTTTCTTGAAACCGAACCTGTTGTGGAATCGGCTGATGGAAAGTCAATTGAAACTTCATATGTTTGTTGGGATGCAAACTCGACCTTGTGGGACAAGTGTTCGACATCGACCTTCTTTCTACTACCCTTGATAGTTTTGATGCAGCAGTGAGTATGGATTGGTTATCCAGATATCACGCAGATACACCCTGTGAGAAGAAAATTTTGCATCGCTATGTGCTCTAAAGTGTCAGAGTGGTGTAAAGGATAGCATCATTTCAGCAATGAGAGCCCAGAAGTGTCCACGGAGGGATTACCCCGCTATGTTAGCACTCGTTACTGATGTTAAGGCTAAGGAAAAGAGGATCGAGGATCCACCAATTGTTCGAGATTCCTTCGGTGTGTGTCGCAACCCCCGCCCCCTATCTGTCCCGGAAACGGGCGGTCGCGAGACCAGTTGTGGTGGTATCATTTTGTTTATCATTTATTCATTTGGCAGCGGAAATTTCATTAGGACCGTAGTTAGGAAACGTTTATCAGAGTAAAACCACCATATTTTATATTAATAAACACATGGGTAAAACCCAAGTTTCTTATTACAACATTTTCATAGGGATAAACCCTATTTTACTGAATTTAAAACATTTTCTTTTAGGTAACTTTTATAGCCACATTTTTCCAAGCCGTCAGTGCTCTCCAGCTGGCTTTCTTCTAATCGGCTTTTACATTTTGTTACCTAAAACGCGTTTTAAAAACATTTTTCAGTGGGAAATACTGGTGAGTGAATCCCAGTTTAATCAAGAAACATATTATCTTTAACAGTATTGAGAGCTATCACATTGTTTATTTCTACACAATTACTCATTCAGTATTGTCAATCCTGACTGGTGGGTCATATTACACATTGGCTATCCCGTTGTCCAATGGTAACGTGTTCCACATTTTGTATACAAAACCCCAACATACCGGCAGTAATTGAAGAACTAGAAAGACTCAATCACTGCTTAATAACATTGTAAAACATTTAAGGTTTTATAAAAACAATTTACAAAAAGGAGATTACTCACATTGCTGACTTAGGTTTTCTGTAAGGGTTTCCTGGTGATAATCTATAATTTACACAAATGTACATATGTTAGTATAATAACCCTTTTATTTACATTAGTAATACCCTCCCCGAGACGGCTGTCACACCCCGACCGCGTAAAACAACAAAGCGCGGCGGAAACATCGAGGCGTGTTGCAACAGAATTAATGTTTCATAACCATGGATACCAAAAAGTGTTTCGTTTTATTAAACATTGAATAATTACATCGTCTGGAAATCTAAATACACAATTTAAACATAGTCTATCATTGTTATTGAGTCACTAAGGCCTTGTCCAGTCCTATGTGAGCATGCATCTTATCAATCGATATCATTCAACAATACCTGAAACATATGTGAAAACGAGGTCAGCAAAGAAATGCTGGCGAGTACATAGGTTTTGTTAAAATAAGATTCATGACTTCTGTTTAAGAAAATGTTTAGTCATGAACCTTGTAATTTGCTTTGTCTTTGTAAATCATTTGAAAAATAATAAGTTCAGATGATATGTATAAATAAGAGAATAATGCATGATTAAATGAATAACCATGTAAAATGAGTTTGTAAAAGTTAAGTTGTTTGTACAACAATGTATTGTGAAAAGTATGTTATTTGTATAAAATGTTATATGTTTAAATTGAAATGATTCAAATAACGCTACGATATGTATACCATACAAACACTTATATATAGGAAGTACCAGCGGCGTATCCACCATGCTTGTATCATATTACACACGCACCGTTACTCAAATCACTTACCCAAACAAACCACCAATGTAAGATGTCTATGTTTAAACAAATTGTCAAACGTATTGAAATAATATGTCAAAACGTTCATGTCAAGATGTAAATCATGTTATGTATAACCAATGTCAAAAGTGTTTGTGTCAAATGTAAACCATGTAATGTATAACCAAAATGATATGTATGGCTAGTGAAATGCATCAACTAAACCATAGGTGAAACGCACAAAACAAAGTATTGAAGTAAAACTTGGTTTAAATCAATACTATGTTTCGTGGAAATGCATGATCAAATGTAAATCATGATCAAATGTTTACCCAATCGTTAAAACATTTTGTGAAATCGTTCAAATTGTTCTTGTTGTTTTAATCCTTCAAATCGTTCTTGTTTTAATTGTGAAACTACTTAATGGTCGATTTTCTAATAACATTCAAACCTTCTTGACTCGTTCATCGTTCCAACTCGTTCTCGTTCTCGTTCTTAACAAACCCTTACCAAAGGGTAAATTAATAATTACAGATTCAGTCGTTACCCAAAATACCCACACATAACCATGGGTATAGAGAACAACGGGATTTGTCAGATCCTATGGTACCATAACCTAATACTGGTCGGCTTGATCATTGCTAATGAATGTCATTGGTTATGTAACTACAACCAACAAGTTTGTTCACTTTATTGAAATCGTTCTTGAAACCATTGTAATTGTTTTTGAAACCATTGTTATCGTTCTTGAAACCACATTGTAATTGTTTTTGAAACCATTGTAATCGTTCTTGAAATCATTGTTAAGACATTTAGCACATATGAGTCACCCCAAAACAGTTGAAAACAGTAAAAGAGGGGAATAATGTACTCGCCTGAGAATGCTTAGAGGTCTTGAACAACAACCAAACAAAGCTTGAGGGAGCACGGAATCAGTCGGCAATCTAAAACTATATAAATAAACTGGACTTAAATCCGGAGATCGGATAGGATGAGGCTTGGTAAACCAAATGAGTATTGGAACTCATATGATATGGTTTAACAAGGCCTACATACTACATACTACATGAAACCTAACCTAAGTGCTTTCGACCCATCCCGACCCATTAAGGTAGCTTATGCTACTTTAACGCGTCGTGCGCGTGAAACGCGTTCGGACCGTCTAACTAGTCCTATGACAAGTTTTATATGCCTAAACATGTTACATAATCAGTTATGTGACAAAAGTTTAGGTTACATATGCTAAATTACCAATTATACATGAAAAGGGTATTCTGGTAATTTACCTAAGGCATATAAACTACCTATCATACAACTACTTAAACGAAGCGACCATAGGGTATAACCTCGGAAGGTTATTCCCTACCTACTATGGTCACCTAATGTGTTTGGTCGAATCCTAATGATCGACCAAATGGGTCGGGTTCGAAGGTATAAGCGATTTATTAGACCGCTTACCCTACGACCCTAGACAACGTGGTAATCAGTAGGCATAGTCCCAAGGGACTATAACCAACGTGATTACATTCACGTTGCGAAGTTCAAACGAACTTCGCATTGACCATAAACTGGTCAACGCAGAAAGTCAAACAAAGTTTGACTTTCAGACTCTAAAAGACTCGAAAAGCAATAAAAGAATGAAAGAATACTTACGAAGGGTCCCCGAATGCTAATCCCGATCCAAGTAGCTCAGGTATGAAACAATGGTTTCAACTTAGAGCTCATCAAATCAGAATTCTAGTGGTTTAAGCAATGGGGGGCATGGGGTATTTATAGTGTTCGGTCCACCGTTAAGATCGTTTCATGGAAACTGTGCTTTAATCGCATCCGTACAAGTGTCGGAACCTTATGGTGGCTAAAATTGATCCTTATCAGCTGACTAAGCATGTGTGAATGTGTGGTGGTGGATAGAACAGCTGCAAACTGCTGTTAAATGCAGTTAATCTGGTCAGGAAGTCGGACGCGGCCCGCTTCAGGATCAGACAAGTATAATGCGTGCCGCCTGGCCTGCCTGATCAGCCAACATGTTTCAGAAATGACAGTTTCAGTCCCTGCACGTGTTTAAGGCCATTTCCGACACTTCTAAGGCCCGTAAAGCCAACTTTAAGGCCCTAAAATGATGCCTAAACATTGTGGACATGAAACATGCTCAAAAATATGCCGGATGTTGGTTCGTTTGGTCGTACGAACGCGATGTTCGCTTAATTACGACGAAATGCGCATAAGCGCGAAAAACGATCCAAATGACGCAACGAATGGATTTTTGGCAAGCCAAACACTAAAGCATAATATATTCATGCTTACATAAATTTTTGGATGTCCGGATGTATTCAGAACGTGAATTATGCGCAAAAGTGCAAACTTGTGCACTTTTTGACACTTTTAGTCCCTGAATGACCCAAAAGTTTATTTTAGCATACCGAACCCCTCAAAGCCTATTTCTAAGCTATGTAAAAGATATTTATGGTATGTTTAACTTATGGTCATGTTCCAGAATGTCTGTTACAGTTCAAATTGGCATACTTTCGCAGTTTGTCAAGTTTAGTCCCTGTAGGCGAATTAACTTGTTTTTGCCATACCAAAGCCTTCAAAACTTATTTCTAAGTTATGTAAAGGTTATTTAAGGTATGTTAAGCATATGTTGATGTTCCGGAGTATTTGTCGCATTAAACTGATTATATTTACGCATTAGTGCGCGTATAACCTTCCAGAAAGCGATTTAGAGTTTGGAATAGAAAAAGAATTTGATATGTGCAAATGATACACATATTTATACAAATCCCAAGTATGAAATACAATATTTCATTGGTTTGGTATTTGTTTGATGGTCGCAGTGACCCAGGTGTCACAACGGCATTCCAACGACTACTTCGGGCAGAACCTCGACAGCCGTTACGGAACCCTGGATCAATCGGGCACCGTAGCTAATACGTAATCAGGGTTATAATACTTACATTAGGGCAGAACCTCGTTAATTAGGGGGGTATTATGTCCGACTATAGTGTCTATTATCAGAAATTCAAGATTGAGAAACAGAAATGAGCGAGTTTCAACTGAAGGCCCGTTGCCTTCTTATATAGGGCTGTAATCCAAGTTTCTCGCGGCCCGTGTAAAGGTAAGCATAAGCTTACTCGACCCGCGTCGTAGGGGGGTCTAGGCGTAGGTGATCCGGGTCATAACATAGGTTCAACACGCGTCTGACACACGTCAACACCGGGGCTTGCCTGACCTTGAAGCTGTCGCGGCCCGCGTAGGCTTAAGGGGTGGCTTACGCGGCCCGCCAGAACCTCATTTTTCTTGTTTTTTTAATTATTTTTAATGGAATAATGTATTTTAGGCTCGGTTTTCACATACGGGGTGTATTTAGAGACATATTGGGGTATTATACATTATATTAGGGTGTCGAAAAATATTCAGGAGGGTTGTTATATCCTCCCCACCTTGTTTTAGAGCTCGTCCTCGAGGTCTACTGGAACAGGTGTGGGTATTTCTTTTGCATTTCTGATTCAAGCTCCCATGTGTATTCTGGTCCTCTTTTGGAGTCCCATTTCACTTTGACTAGAACTAGTCTCTTGTGCTTGAGACTCTTAACTTTCCTGTCTTCAATCTGTAGAGGTCTTTCTACAAACTTTAACTGTTCATTTACCTCTATATCCTTAAGAGGTACTACGAGTGATTCATCAGCTAAACACTTTTTGAGATTAGATACATGAAATACATCATGTATTCCTACCATTTCCCCTGGCAGTTGTAGCTGATAAGCTACAGGTCCTATTCTTCTAATAATCTTAAAAGGTCCAACATACCTGGGGCTTAGCTTTCCCCTTTTGATGAATCTTACCACTCCTTTCCAGGGAGAGACTTTCAATAATACCTTATCTCCTACTTGAAATTCCAATGGCTTTCGTCGGTTATCAGCATAACTCTTTTGTCTGTCACGTGCTGCTTTCAGTCGTTCCTTGACTTGAATGTTCTTGTCGGTTGTTTCTTGTACTATCTCAGGTCCAGATAGTTGATTTTCTCCAATTTCTGTCCAACAGACTGGCGTTCGGCACTTTCGTCCATAAAATGCTTCGAATGGTGCAGCATTGATACTGGTGTGATAAGTGTTATTATAAGAAAATTCTATCAATGGTAAGTGATCATCCCAATTACCTCCGAAATCAATTACACAAGCTCTAAGCATATCTTCAATTGTCTGAATTGTCCTTTCACTTTGTCCGTCTATTTGAGGATGATAAGCGGTGCTTAGTTTCAACTTGGTTCCCATTGCTTTTTGGAAACTTGTCCAAAAATGAGAGGTAAAACGACTATCTCTGTCAGAAACAATTGATAGAGGAATTCCATGTAATGAAACTATTTCATTTACATATAATTTAGCTAACTGTTCCATACTCAAAGTTTCTTTCATTATTAGGAAATGAGATGACTTGGTTAGTCTATCTACAATCACCTAGATTGTATCATTACCTTTTCTTGTTTTGGGTAATTTAATAACAAAATCCATTGTTATTAATTCCCATTTCCATACAGGCATTTCTAATTGTTGCAATAAACCTGAAGGTTTCTGATGTTCAGCTTTGACTTGTGTTGGTCCCGTTGATACAGGATCTGATCGTAGGAACAAGATGAATCGATTTCGTCTTAATGTGCGGAATCCATTATGACGAATCACAGATTTGTGCAACACAGAATTCAACGTTTAACTGCTTGTCTGTTCGTTCTATTGATTGTTCTGAAAGTCACAAAGATCCGGTAGAAGTACAGACTATCCGTGCGTGTCAAAAGTTCTAACAAAGTTGCACCGGACCTCCTATTTATAGACAAACTCAGGAACCTAACAAGTGTTGTATGTGCGGGTGGGCTACCCGTGCGTATGGTTTACCCGTGCGTATGGCCATCCACGCGTATGACTTATCCGTGCGGATAAGTCATCCGTGCGTATTACCATGCTTACGTATTGCCATGCGTGCGGATGAACTTGTCCCTAGACAACACTTTCACATACAGAACCTATTCCTGAGTTGTCATGCTAACTACATACATACATTCAGACAATATACATAAACACAGAATACAAAATATGACTACATGCTAACGGAAGCTACAGACGTAATGTACTAACAGACTCCCCCTCGGATGTAGCTGTAGTACCTTCCAGCATAGTCTTTAATTCCTTCTGCTGCATCTTCGTTCACGCGCTTTCTCTCTTCTTTTCTGTGCCTTTTCCTCCAACATCCTTTTTCGCTTTTGTCTTCCCTCAGTCAACCACCAATTTCTGTAGACAGGATCTCCATCACGCTTCCGTTCCCACCTTGGTATTTTGTTTTCTTCAGATTCAATTGGTGTTTGATCTGTTGGAGGAACAATCCCCAATCTACGTTTTCCCAACTCAGCAGCTCTTTCAGCAATCTTTTTGGAATGTTGTTCACGCTTGTATACTTTCAAGAACTCATCAATCTCTAGATCTCTCCATTTTGTCTTCTAGTATCTTCCAGAGTTGATGTCTTTTGCGTAACAAACATCCACAACCTTTTGATATTGCAAAGCTTGCTCTCTATCAGGTCTCTCATAAACTATCTTGTTGTAGAACAGACAATCGATATCTTTCTTTGAGCAATTTACAAGCCACATAGGATCTAACACACAGATCCTTCTTGCTTCTCCTGTGGACTTGTTATTTAAAGAGATTATTGCTTTAGCTGTAGTTTGATTGTACAACCACCCTTCAAACTCATCGTGGAAATCTTGCTCCATTGCCCGTAAAGGCATATTCTTCAAACAACTTGGAGGTTTAATATCCAGAGTAATATCCTTTTCACCACTTTCTAGGATTCTGACAATGTGTTGTGGAAAGTGTGGTTTCCAATCAGGATACCTTTTTTCAGCTTGCAGCTTCACATAATTCCATAACCTTTGATCATGTTGTCTCACATCCAACCCATGGTAATATTCTTTGATGTTCTTTGTTTTCACCAATTCGTCTATATCCCACCATGGCAGAGTTTTGATATCAGATAAGAACTCAAAATACTGTACTCCCTGTTCTCTTCTGATTGCATAAACTTTTAAGTCTTCCAAATATCCCCACGAGAGAATGTCAACCCAAGAGAGTTCTTTGTCGTGTGAAAAGAATTGAAGTGCTCTTAGTTTCTTTCTCTCTTTTGGCATGACTTTGTACCATTTCTTTCTTTCTTCTGCAAGATTTTCTCTCGGTATGGTATCTGGAATACCTTCTGCAGACACTTTCTCCACTATC
The DNA here is from genome assembly GCA_030545235.1 of Helianthus tuberosus. Classification (NCBI taxonomy): domain Eukaryota; kingdom Viridiplantae; phylum Streptophyta; class Magnoliopsida; order Asterales; family Asteraceae; genus Helianthus; species Helianthus tuberosus. The sequence goes on from JARYGA010056224.1 coordinate 33,922, forward strand.
TTTCTTCTAATTTCTTCTTCATTTCGATCTTTGAACATTTTCGACAACGAAGGAAATGTTGCATCAATCCCAGAATAATGAAAATTGACTTCATCATCAGATGAATCTGAAGCATCTTCAACGATTACATCATTGTAATGATCAGCTTCGAAAGCATATCTTGGCTCAAATACATCTTCAGAAGTTTCAGGAATCTCATCTTCAATATCGAATTTAAATTTACCTTCTTGCAAACCCAATTCCTCTAACATCTCTTCCCTTGTTCTTCTAACCTCAATCACTTCCTGATTTTTATCTTGTAAGAAAATGACGGTGGGATTTGAGAGGAATACCTGATCCATGTGCTGCTTTCCAGAAGTAGAAGTTTCTTGCTGATCATCATCTTCTTGTTCGTTGATCTGATCATTCAGAAACTCCTCAATCTTTTGTTCATCAATTAGATTCTTCACAATCAATCCTGAAGAACCTTGATCATCGTCATCATTCTTCTTATCATCATCTTTCTTATTCTCATCGTCTTTCTCATCATCATCATCGTCGTCTTTTTCTTCATCTTCATCTGCTTCATCATCTCCAACAAGTTCTTCATCAGAATCACTAACTTCTTCTCCCCGAGCCTTCTTCGCTTCTTTTCTCCTTTTCATAACTTTCATTCTGTAAAGACCTTCTTTTACGTTGAGTGGCACAGTATAAGCATCACCAACAAGAACAAACTGCTTTGTCTTCCATTCAAGTAGCAACACTTCTTTCCCCTTTTTCTTCTTTTGTGCAACAGCAACTCTACGAATGATTTCATCAGAATCAATGATTTGAGAAGGCTCTCCAACTAACATGAAATCTTGATCATGTTCTTGAGCAACTTGATCTTGAGCATTTTCAGCATCAACTTGACTTGAAGAGCCACCAGCTTCTTAAACATCTTCCGCTATACTTTTGTTCTTTTGTATCGCATCCTCAGCTAGTCTTCTCTCTCTTTCAAGTCTTCTTTCTTCAACTTTTCCTACTTCAATTTCATTGTAAGCAGCATGAACATCCTTTTTCAAGAAATTTTCCACAACAGAATATAACATCTTGAGTTGTTCATCTTTCATCACTTTGTCAGCTTTCATGGCTTCCATCTCCAACTTCATTGCTTTCATTTCGTTTGAAGTAGATTCACTCATTTCACTTAGAAGTTGATTGAGTGTCTGATTTACATCTTGGAGATTCTTTGTCTTTTCATTCAATGAAGATATTTCTGCCATAAGAGCTTCAATCAATTTAGCATTATTATCACCATCTTCCTTTGTTTTCTTCATGGTGTTTTCTTCATGAAAGATTATCACCGATCTGAGTTGATCATGAGCTTTCATTATTTTATTAACTTGCTTCAATAAAAGATCACGTTCGCTTTCAGCCTTTTCTTTTTCTTTTTCAAGATCTTTGACTTTCTTTGCTAGAACTCTCACTGCTTCATTGTTGAACAAATCATCATCAAAATTCAGATCTTCCAACGGATCTCCTGAAGCAGATGGCATATGGCTAAAGAAATCATCTGAGTCTCTTGGACGTGAGGAAGATTCTGGAATCTCTATGTTTTCTGGTACTTTTGGAAACTTTGAATAAAAGACTTCAGCCTCAGTAACTTCAACGTAGTCATCGTGACTAGTCTGCTTTTCGGTTTCTGTTTCTTGTGGTTGAGGTGATTCAACATGTTGAGTATCTTTACCATCATGTTCCTTTTGAACTTAACTTTTGCCTTTTCTTGCTCGAACACTTCTTGGAATAAGGCCAGCTACAACTGCTTTTCTTTTCTTGATTTGTTTCTTTGGACTCTCAGGATCATAAGTTGAATCTTCTTCGTCTGACCCTTTCTTTTTCTTTGGAGACTTCTTCTTTAACTGAGCTTTTCCTTTGCCAAGAGTGATTGGATCAAGTTCAGATTCTGATATAGTGGTTTCAGAATCATCATCACTTGAAAGATCTTGAACGACTCCTTCTTGATCTTTAACACCTTTAGCAGCATCCTCATTCTTCTTTAAGAAACTTTGAAGAGATTGTGATAACAACTCAGCTCCTTCTTGAATAACAGCTGACGGTTCCAGAACTGTTTCATCTATCAACTTGTGCTGCTGTTTTCCAGAAGACCCTACAAAACAGATGTTTCACAAATTTATTAGAAATTTTCACAATATAAAATTCTAATTTCCTTATGACTCCCCCTTTCACAATACCCTTTTCTACATTCTTCGGAATAGAAACTGCAGGGGACGTCTTTGGAGTTCTTTTTCTTTTTCCATCCTTGATACACCACCATCTTGTATCTTTCTTATAGAACAAACTCATCTTGTCATCTTCATTATCAGAATTGCTATCTTCATGTCTCCAAGCATTATTTTCTGGAGCTACATAGTTTGGATTTGAAATTTTGCAGATCATTCTCTTTGCTCCTGGATTTGGACCTTTGATCAACCTGCTGATTGTGTCGGGTGTTATATGCCTCAACCCCAAAATATCGTTACTTCTCTTTTCTCAACCTTCAAACTTATCATCTATCAACATCTGGACAAACCTAGGATACATAAGGAACCTCTTGCTTCCATCCTTTACATTCTCAGACATGTGATCAAAAATTACTTGAGAGATATTGTACGGTCTGTTCAGTACAAGACAGGCAATGATATTCATGATATAATCTTGAGTTTCATCATATCCACCCTTTCTGTGTGACAATGCATGAATAACACAATGAGCCATGAATTTATAAGCGTGACTGAAACTTGTCTTCTGCATCCTTCCATTCACACTACCAGCAAAACCCATTCTACACCACAATCCTTTTACAAGACGTTCAGAAACTATGGTTGGGTTACTATCAACGTCTCCTAAATTCAACACTCTCCTTATATCACCAACTGTCACCTTCATCTCCAAATCTATATCTTTTCCATTCTCATCCTTCTTAGATACAGCATAATAAATGGTTTTATCACTCTCTTCGTATCTTGCAGCACTCCAAAATCGTTTCACATGAGATTCATAAGCTACAGTCTTATCAGTTAAATCCTTAGAGATTCTGCTTTCTCTTAAGAATTTCGCAACATCTTGAACTATTGTGTTTTCGGTATACACTTCATCCAATACACAATAAATATTATGAGATTTATCCCAATCCTGCAGAAATTTTATTCATTTAAGAAAAAATTTTGGGATCTCAAAATATTCTGACAAAGAAAAACTTTCTGTACGGTTTGACAATTAAAATGGTTATCCGTACGCATGACTTATCCGTGCGTATGACTTATCCGTGCGGATAAGTTATCCATGCGGACAACTTGTCTAAGCCCCGTATTGCCATCCGTGCGTACAACATGACATTGCCCCGAATTGCTATCCGTGCGTACAACATTACATTGCCCCGGATTGCCATCCGTGCGTACAACATGACTTTGCCACGGATTGCCATACGTGCGTACAGCCTGACTTTGCCACGGATTGCCATACGTGCGTACAGCCTGACTTTGCCACGGATTGCCATACGTGCGTACAAGTTATGCGTGCGGATACAATTCACAGATGAAGAACAGTTTATGAACATCAAAAAATTTTCTAAGGCAAATCCTAAAATTGAACACAGATCTACACAGAGGATGTCAACGCGATCAAAACCCTATGTTCAATGATGTCTAAAACTTCCTATTCACAGTTTAATTTCACAAAAACCTAGCCGACACTACGTACCGTCCAAACATCAGATCTACAAGATTTTAACATGTTATAACACAAATTAAACCGGTAAAACTCTAGATCTAATCATTCCGAACAAAACCCTATGATTTATTCATGACAAAACAAACTAACACAGGCTAGATCTAAGATTAAAGCTCCGAAAGAAAAGATACGCGATGAACAGATAACAAACAACGGATTATTGAAGATCTGAGTTAGAAAAACATACCTTTGCCATTGTAAATGTTGTGTAATCCAACGAAAATAAAGATCCGTGCAAAGAATTCCGAAATCAGAAAGTCAAAGTGCGAGTGAGAAAGAGTATTGTACGTGCGGATAACTTTGACTGACTCTTTGACCCTCTATTTATACTATCAACAGATGCGTATTGTCACCCGGGCGCATTGCCATCCGTGCGTATGGCTATCCGTCCGGATGAACATCCGAATGAGGCACACTTTAATAACCTTTTAATGGAAACTTTGATTTTTCTCAAATTTTGTCAGATTTTAGAAATCCACTTAAGTTGCTTGGTTCAAATTAATGACCCAAGGTACTTAATTTGTCGACCAAGTCCAACTTAATGACCTTGGTTGACCTGAAACAAAACATACTGACTTTTGGAATTTTTGTTCAAACATTTTTCTGAAAAAAATTACAAGTATCAACTTAATGAACTTGTGTTTGACATTTTCAATTACAGATTAGTTATGATTAGCTCCAAACTCATCTTCCATCCCAGAAACTTCCTGCATCTTCTATCATTTTCGAATCCGAAGATCAACTCTCCACTTTGGTTTGTCGTAAAATAAAGCAGAAAAATAAAATCTTTTTGGGATTTTTAATGAAGCAATTAGACTAGAAAAAAAAATATAAGAAAAATAAAAATAAACTATTTACAAACATATTTTTGGTGAGCGTGTTAGGGAATCATATCAGCTTCCGACAAGTTACAAGTACCATTAAGCTCGATTTCATGCCAAACATTGTCGATATGCTGATCCACTTAAATTCTTACACACATTTCAATCTGTTCAGGATACTGTTTTAGTGTTTTAGAGACTTAAACTTATACGTGTGTCCCACCTCTTGAATATACTCCCATATCCAGAATCCCAATAATCAGTCTTACAGGTGAGTATACTACAATGATATCTGTACATAAATTAGGTATGCGAGGGCGAGGGATCTCAGGTCGATACTTCCGTATACGCAGAGAGATATCAGCTTCGACTTTTCGGAATGTCCCCTTTAGAGGATCTTTTAGCTACAACAGCAACGACTATCAATTTTATTGTTTCATCATGCTGAGGGTTTATGCTGTGTTTCAAGCATTGCAGAAAGTATTATCCAAGGACTAGGTCAGAACCACCGTTCAGCAGAAGTCTCGGAATAATACCCCAGACATCATTGAGTGTAAAAACCTGGTATATCAGATTATGAGACCTTTCAAACGAGATTTCAGGGGTTACCTATATATCCAAGTAGTGTTCCCCACGAAATAAGCAAGTAAGATTTTAGGTTTATATCCCGAACAAATCTACTAAATGTGTAAAAACCTATCGACACATCATCAGTGAGACTGTTTAACGCATTTGAACTTTCCATTTCTTTAGCGTACTGTAACCGTCTAGCTGATGTACTATCATATTCCCTTTTTACACAAACTCTTTTTGAAATTTTATCATGTTTTTGGGTTTTTGAAATTTTCTAATGTTTTTGGCTTTTTCGAATTTTTTATTGTTTTTGTATTTTCTGAAAATAAAACTACTATCTCCCCCTAAAAACCAAAACAAGTAAAAATTCGACAAACCATTGCAGATTGTTTTTCAACATCATCTACAGTGGTACCTTCATCAACGCCAACAATTTCCTCCGCATCCGATAGCAACTTCATACCATTAAGTTTCAAAAGATATTTAAAACGAGTTTTGTCAAAAGCTTTGGTATGTAAGTCAGCTTTTTGTTCATCGGTGTGGATTTTCTCTATTCGTATCAACTTCTTCTCGAAACAGTCTCGGATGAAGTGATGACGAATTTCAATGTGTTTAGTTTTAGCGTGATGAACATGATTTTTTGTTATGTTAATTGCTGCCTCATTATCAACAAAGATAGGGGAGTTAAGAAATTGCAAACCGTAGTCTCTCATCTGTTGCTGGATCCACAAGATCTGAGAGCAGCAGCTGCTAGCAGATACATATTCAGCTTCACAAGTGGATAAAGCGACAGAGGTCTGCTTCTTGCATTGCCAGGTGACCAATCGTGGTCCGAAAAACTGGCACCCCGCTGTTGTTGATTTAGCATTCACTTTGCAGCATCCGAAATCAGAATCAGAATATCCTTCGAGCATGAAATCGCCAACTTTTGGATACCACAACCCCAGAGATGGAGTTCCTTTCAGGTAGCGTAGAATCCTTTTCACAATTACCATGTGCGAAGCTCTAGGATTTGACTGAAATCGAGCCGCGAGGCAGGTTGGGTACATAATATCCGGTCTTGATGCCGTCAAGTACATTAACGAGCCGATCATGGAACAATACAATGTTTCATCTACCTTCTCTCCGGTGAGATAAGGGTTTATCCCATGGTTAGTCGCTAATGGGGTGGACATTGGTGACATTCCTGACATCCCGAATTTCTCCAGAACATCATGAACATATTTTGTTTGATGTATGAAAGTTCCCTCGGGAAATTGATCAACTTGAACTCCCAAGAAGAACTTCATCTCACCCATTGAAGACATTTCAAACTTCTGCTTCATAACTTGTTCAAAATCTTTGCAGAGTTGTTCATTTGTAGACCCGAAAATTATGTCGTCCACGTAAATTTGGACAATCAGAAGATGCCCGTCGGCTTCTTTTGTGAAAAGAGTGGCGTCTATCTTTCCTCGAGTGAAGTGGTTGGTTAACAGATGTTGAGATAAGGTCTCATACCAGGCTCTCGGGGCCTGATGTAAGCCGTACAACGCTTTGTCAAGGAGATAGACTTTGTCTTTGTCTTTGTGAATTGGGTCGGTGAAGCCCGGTGGCTGTCCGACATAAACCTCATCTTTCACCTTGCCGTAGAGAAACGCCGACTTCACATCTAACTGAAAAACTTTAAATCCTTTCCACGATGCAAATGCAAGGAAGATTCTGATAGCTTCAAGTCTTGCGACAGGGGCATATACTTCGGTGAAATCTATCCCCTCCTGCTGACTGAAGCCTTGGACAACGAGTCGAGCTTTGTTTCGAATGATAACTCCTCGATCATCCCTCTTGCATTTAAACACCCATTTGGTATTAATCTTCCGGTGACCATCGGGCAAATCAACTAGCTTCCATACACCTAACTTCTCGAATTGGCTTAACTCCTCCTGCATTGCATTTACCCATGAATCTTCAGTAAGCGCCTCTTTGTACGTCCTTGGTTCTATCTGCGAGATAAAACAACTTAATGAAAATTCAGTTTGTAAAGGAGCAACTTTTGTATAAAAACATGTAAGCCCTTGATCAAGCTGTCTTCGAGTGCGGACGCCTGATTGCAGTTCTCTGATTATCAGTTCCTCCGGATGATAAGAAAGCGTTCTTGGCATCACCTCGCCTGAAACATCTACTTCGCTCTCCAAATTTGTGACGTTTTGATTAGCAACTTGTTCACTGACTGGAATAGTTTGATTTGAAAACTGGATTAGCTCCCCCTCAGAGTCTGAATCATCATGATCGAATATTGGTCTGTTTTCAGATTCTTGATTGTCATTCTCTACCGTCTGATTTTCTTGAGCAACATCATTTTCAAAATCGTCATGTTCTCCAGCATTGCTTGGACCCGCCTCATCATCATTTGAAGCTTGTCGTTTTCTATAAGTTTCTGCTGGAAACCTTTCATCTTCATACTCTCTAAGAATATCTAACTCATCAAAGAACTATGGTTCTTCCTCCATGTTGAAGGACTCCCACAAAGTATCATAATTGAAACGCCATGAGTCGCCAGGATTCTGTGGAGGCATTGTATGACCTTGACATTCAACATTTTGAGCTTCAATAATCCACTTCAGACTTGGAACGAAGACTCGTCGTAATGGACTTGCATAACCTACGAATATTCCTTCAATACTCTTCGGACCAAACTTTCCAAAAGGCTCTAGAACAGTACAGGGTGACCCGAACGGTTCAAGATACTTCAAATTCGGTTTTCGGTTATTGATCAACTCAAAGCAAGTTTTGTTGAATTTCTTGACGGTGAGAACTCTGTTGAGCGTATAGCATGCGGCGGAAACTGCTTCTGCCCAGAAATTTATCGGTAACTTTGAATCAGCAAGCATTGTTTTGGCCGTTTCGATTAGCGTCCTGTTTTTACGTTCTGCGACTCCATTCTGTTGCGGAGTGTACGGAGCACTAAACTCATGCAAGATACCTCTTTCATCACAATATTCTTCCATCTTGTTGTTCTTGAACTCAGTACCATTATCGCTTCTAATTCTTCTGATACGCCTTTGGTACAAATTTTCAATCTTTCTGAACAACCCCCTCAAACTATCAAACGTTTCTTCTTTCGACTTTAAGAATAATACCCATGAAAATCTGGAATAATCATCAGTAACCACAAGACAATAAAGTTCTCCGGTAATACTTTTGACATTCACAGGACCAAATAAATCCATGTGAAGTCTCTCCAAAGGTCTTAAGACTGAATTGACTTGCTTTTTGGGGTGTGACTTTTTCTTTTGCTTGCCTTTCATACAACTAATGCACTCTTTTTCCAGATGGAAACCTTTAATGTGAACTCCCAGAACCAAATCATTATGCACCAGATGATTCATTTTACGAAGATGAATGTGCCCCATCTTACGATGCCACAACTTTGATTCTTTCTCCGTTGCTCTCGAAACAAAACAGTTTGCTTGACCCGTTGTTGTAGTTGCTACAGTCATGTCTAAAACATACAGATCATTCACTCTAGGAGCTCTCATGATAATCCATTCTTCAGGAATAACAAATCCTGGTTTCAAAATCAAACACTCTTTGTCTGTGAAGTGAGTAGTATACATCCGGTCACAAATCTGCGAGATACTTAGCAGATTATTTTCCAGCTCAGCAATGTAGTTAACTCTTTCAAACATGACGATCCCGTTGGATAACGTTCCTTCACCAACAATTCTACCACCTTGGTTACCAGCGAACCCTACATAACCTCCATTGATATTTCTGACATCATACAGCAGCGCTGTCTTTCCTGTCATGTGCCGAGAAGCTCCACTATCCATAATCCAACATGAAACGGATCTCGGAAGCTCCTGCACATGTCAAAAACATTTAATGAGATTTTGATGCTACCCAAGCCTCTTTTGACTCGGGTAACTTGAAATTAATTTGAGTTGTTTTAGTATAAAGTGGCGGAAAGTTTTTATCATTCATTTTAAGGCTTTCAGCAGTCCCAACTTCAACCTCTTTGAATAAGAAAAATTCGTCTTTTTGAGATTGAACAGTTGGTTGGTTTTTCTTTACCACATACTTCTTCTCAGAAGTAGATTTTTGTTTCTCATAAAAATTCAAAGGTACATACATCTTCTTGGTTGAAGATGATGATTTTTCAGTTTCAGACACCTTTGGTGAATCTACTTTCTTTTCAACAACTTTTGGCTTCCATGTTTGTTGAGGTGATGCAACCCGTTGATAAAATTTATCATTTTTAGATGTCGAATTCTTAACAGGTTCGGTTTTGATCTTGGTGTATTCATTTTTCAAAACATTTTTCTCAACAATCAATGGAGCCTTTCCTTTTACAATATCTCTCTTGATAGAATTCTTCACAGTTTCAGTCTTAGGCTTCAAGTTGGTACACTTTCGTGCAATATGTCCAACTTGATTACATTTGAAGCATGTTCGGGTGTCAACTACCCGACTTGAGCCTTCAGATTGAGGCTGTGAGGCCTTCTTTTCAAAGAACTCTTTGTTTGATTTTGAAAAAATTTCAGATTCCTCATCAGTAAGTGAACTTGAACTGTTCACAAACACCTTTTTCACAACAAACTTCTTGTTCTGAACATTCTTTTTCTGATAATTCTTACCTCCCTGATATCCTCCCGACCATTTATTTTGATTGTTATTAGAAAAACGTGGTGGAATAACAGGTTTCTTATAGTAAGCTTTATCTTTCTCAAAATTCATTTGTCTCTTTGTCTGTTTCAAACCGTCTACTTCAGACAAATCAATTTCAACCAGTTTGAAAACATTTTTCAATTTGTTCACATTAACATTCTCCAGAGGAAACTCAAAGTCTAAATATAACTTATCAGAATCAGACATCTTGTACATCACAAGACCCGGCTCATCATCTAAGTTGTCTTTAGATTTTGGTTTCGGAATGTAATTGTTCAGAAAACATTCTTCATCTTCAGTCGAATCACTATCCAAGACACTTTCAGCCATGCCTTTAATGATCTCAGTCTGAACACTATCATCGGATGATGATGAAGAAAATGTCACATCAATTGATTCTGGCAGTTTTATTTCATTAGTTTCAAATTCATCATTAACCAACCCTGATTGCTTCTTTGAAAAATTGTTTAGAACAGGTGGCGGAACTTGATGAAACCCCACCCCAGTTCCATCACAGTATACATCTTCGCCAGCTTTGTTTTTCCCAATGGGTTTTGGAACAATGTGTTGCAAAACAAAGCTTGCAGAGTTGTAACTGCTCAGTTTCAGATTAATACGCTCATTCTCAATCTTAGCTTCTTCAAACTGAAGCTTCAATTTCGCAATTTCATCAAGTTGTTGGTTGATTAACTCTTCTTTTACCCTAAGAACCCCTGATAGTTGAAGATTTTCTTTCGTTGTTTTACCATTTCTCTCATCAGAATCTTTAACCGTTCGCTTTAGCTTCTCAAAATTTTCAGAAATTTTACGATTTTCAAGAATCAACTTTTCGTTTTCTTTTCTTATTCTTTCAATGTCATTTTTATCATTTTCAATTTTCTCAGCTAATTCTTTTGATCTATCATTCGAAGCTTTCAGCATTTTGTCACGGTTTAAGATTTGATTCTCAACACTTTTGACTCTACTAGTCAACTCTTCAATCTTCTTACCACTGAGGTAAGTGATTGTACTACAAACTTTGCACTCTTTCATGCAATTTTTGCAGTCATTTTCAGATTTATCTTTCTTACCTGACTCAAGTGTACCATTTGAACTGACCTTGTTTTTGGACTCAGTTCCAGAACTAGAAACTACCTCAAGTTCTTTTGCTGCAAGAACTTTTTCAGCCATCTTCTTCAAGTTTTCAGCCGTTAACTCTTGTGATGTATCAATGATCCCATCATCAGGATTCTTTGACTTTGGCTTCTGTTCTGCTTCTTTGACTTTTTCTTCTTTCTCTACTTGTTTCTCATCACCACCTCCTCACCATTCTCTTTGTCTAGCTTCTTCTTCCTCGGCAAATTGTTGAGTGAGAGCATCAACACTAATGGAATCTGGGTCAACTGCAATGTTTCCTTGTGGATCAAGGTAACATTCTCTGTCGGCATCCCACCTTTTTGCTCTTTTAGCTTCTCTGTATGTGTTATAAATTCTGCTCATTCTGGTTTGGGCTTTCATTCTTCGGTTAATGATCTTTTCTTCTTCAGTTCTATTGTCTTTAAAAGGAATAATCTTCGTCACGAATGCATAACCCACCGCATCTTCCTCTGGTAGCAGTTCGCTCCAGTCAAACCCTTCATCATCATGAATCACAGCAAGAGCTCTAGATTTTTCTTTGTTTTCTTCAACCTGCTTCAATCTAGGTGGCTCAGATTTATTCTGGTGATAAATTGCTCTCTTGTAATAATCATCTCTGAATGGGTTCTCTGACTCATCAGCATATGCGTTTCTGCATTCTCGTTTGAAGTGACCTTTCTGCTTACATTTGAAGCACGGCACCTTGGATTTATCAAACCCCAGCTTGGTAGATGCACCACCAATTGTCTTCCTGCCGGTAATTTCCATGAAACGTTGTGCTCTACGAACAGCACTGGCCATAGCCCAACGAATATCGATCAACTCCATTTCCTCGGGATCAATCTGATCATAATCTTCTTTCGTCAGATTGGTGTTACCTATCTTCCCGGCTACTAACCCTTCGTAGGACTCTAATACAGATGCTAGAAAGATCATTTGTTGTTTGGCCGACTCCTCATCAAAATTCTGAGCATTCTTCAAATCCACTGCAATGTTGCATGAAAACACGTTCTTTGGAACAGATTGTTGTTGACTTGAAGAATTTGATGAAGATCCTTGGCTTGAAGTATTGGATGAAAAACCTCCATGAAAACCATTGTTTTAACTTGGACTTTCTTTACTTGAAGTGTTTGAATTTTCAGCGGAGAAAGCAGTTCTTGGAGAAACATTCTTGGGAATCATACTCTTTGGATAGTACAGCTCCATGTTTTGTTGGTATGATGAATGATTTACTTTATGTGTTTTCTTTATCTCCAATTCATGACTCTCTAGTCTTTCAATCAGCAAGTCGACAGTCAGATCTTCAGCTTTGATTGTATTCTTTAACATCAATGCATAGTACTGCCAATCCATCTCTTCTGGTAGTGAATCGAACAGTTTGTCAACTAGCTCCTCCTGAGAATAGAGAATTCCGTGCCTCGCCAATTCCAACTTTAAGTGCCCAAATCTTTCAATCATTTTACAAACAGATTCATTTTTTAAGCATCCAAACAAGTCAAACTCTTTTCTCAGCAATTTCTTTTTGTTTTTGATTATTTCTGCACTCCCTACACATTTTATTTTTAACTTTTCCCATAGATCTTTTGCGTTTGTGTATTCAATGAGTGAAATAATGTCGTCTCTTACGGACTGGTGAATCAATGCGATGCATTTTTGTTCAGCTACAAAGTTCTCTACGTCTTCAGTTTCTGACAAATTCTCACAATCTTGTCTTTCTGCAACAAAACCGTTCTTTAAGCTCTTCCAGCTCGGATATGCGAATGCTTTCAGCCATTCATCGAATCTTTTTGCCCACCGATTATATTCTTCGATTGCCATTAGCTTTGGTGGTTTGTTGTAGGTACCATATGCGCTTTCAACACTTAGGGCATCGGATAAATTTTTCTTCGGGTTCGGATTATCATTTGAATGGTTGGAAGTATCGTCTCCGGAATTACCCGCGAAAGCATACATCTCACTGAAGGGATTCATGAATTCTTCCATTTTCAAGTACCTGAAATAATTTTCAAACACTTAGACAATTTTTACAAATTCTAAAATTTTCAAACACTTGAACCGGATGGTTATCCGTTCGAGTAGGAATACGGATGGTGACAAAGTTTATCCGCACGGATGGTGATCCGCTCGGATGGTTGTGCGTATAGGTAACTTTGACTTTTTGACTTTTCAGGTTATCCGCACGGGTTGTAATCCGTGCGTGTAACAATGATGATGTCAGCAAACAACTTTTAGTAACTAACTAATCCAATCCGTTAGGACAGCTATCCGCACGGGTGAATGACGTCATCAAATACGAACAGCTAAACATGATTTTCGATGAATTTGATCTAGTTTTAGGTTGAATCTGATTATGAAACTAAGTAGGATTATACTATGAATGATTGCGAATCAATTGATATCAATTTTAACAAATTTTAACCGTAGATTCTTGCTCAATTTTAAGTTTTTCTAATTTTATGGTGACGAATGAAGAACAAATGTAAAAACTAAGTAGATGTAGAAGAAATCTGTCAAATTTCCGGTGAAATTTGATGCAAATCGGCAACAGATGTCAAATCTCTGGTGAAATTTGACTTTGATTGGCGAATAAAGCTTGAATTCCGGTGAATTCGGTGTTGTTGATCTCGATTCAGCTCCCTGGACTCTCTGATACCACTTGTTGGTCCCGTTGATACAGGATCTGATCGTAGGAACAAGATGAATCGATTTCGTCTTAATGTGCGGAATCCATTATGACGAATCACAGATTTGTGCAACACAGAATTCAACGTTTAACTGCTTGTCTGTTCGTTCTATTGATTGTTCTGAAAGTCACAAAGATCCGGTAGAAGTACAGACTATCCGTGCGTGTCAAAAGTTCTAACAAAGTTGCACCGGACCTCCTATTTATAGACAAACTCAGGAACCTAACAAGTGTTGTACGTGCGGGTGGGCTACCCGTGCGTATGGCTTACCCGTGCGTATGGCCATCCACGCGTATGACTTATCCGTGCGGATAAGTCATCCGTGCGTATTACCATACTTACGTATTGCCATGCATGCGGATGAACTTGTCCCTAGACAACACTTTCACATACAGAACCTATTCCTGAGTTGTCATGCTAACTACATACATACATTCAGACAATATACATAAACACAGAATACAAAATATGACTACATGCTGACGGAAGCTACAGACGTAATGTACTAACAACTTGTGAACAAGTTAAACATTTTGCAACATATGCTGCTATATCCTTTTTCATTCCTATCCACCAGAATTTCTTTCTTAAGTCTTGATACATCTTATCACTTCCAGAATGCATCGTATACTTAGACTTATGGGCTTCTTCTAATATATGGTGACGTAGGTTTCCTAATTTAGGTATCCACATTCTTTTCTTATGGAATCTCCAAATTCTATCTGTTACTTGTTCTAATTCCTTAATCATTCCTTTTAATTTTTCAGTATCCTCCTTGATTACTGATTCTTGTGCTTTTCTAATCTGATCATTTAAATCTATTTGTAGATTTAATTTAAGAGAACGTACTCTTTTTGGCTTTTCATGGTACTTTCGACTTAAAGCATCAGCAACTACATTTTCCTTTCCTGCATGATATTGGATATCACAATCATAATCACTAAGCATTTCAACCCAACATCTTTGTCTCATGTTTAATTCCTTTTGCCCAAAAACATGTCTTAAACTCTTATGGTCGGTGAATATGGTAAACTTACTACCATATAGGTAATGTCTCCAAATTTTAAGGGCAAAAATTATAGCTCCTAACTCTAGATCATGGGTTGAATAATTCTCTTCATGATTCTTAAGATGTCTAGAGGCATAAGCTATAACCTTTTGACGTTGCATTAACACACATCCATAACCTAACTTAGAAGCGTCACAATAGATTACAAAATCTTCAGTTCCTTCTGGTAACGCTAGTATGGGTGCATGGGTTAATCTTTGCTTAAGAATTTTAAAGGCTTCTTCTTGTTTTGGTCCCCATTCAAACTTAATGGATTTACAGGTTAACTTAGTTAAGGGAATGGCTATTCTAGAAAAATCTCGAATAAATCTTCTATAATAACCGGCCAATCCTAAGAAACTTCTAACCTCAGTTGGTGATTCAGGGGTTTTCCACTTAGTTATCGCCTCGATCTTGGTGGGATTTACATGAATTTCTTCATGATTAACTAAATGTCCAATAAATTGTACATGTTCTAACCAAAATTCACACTTCGAAAACTTAGTATAAAGCTTTTCTTTTCTCAATAAACTTAGAAGTGCGTGCAGATGCGCTGCATGATCTTCCTTGTTTTTGGAATAAATAAGAATATCATCTATAAAGACAATTATAAATTTATCCAAATATGGCTTACATATTCGCTTCATCATGTCCATGAATGCAGCTGGGCATTGGTTAAGCCAAATGGCATGACAGTAAATTCATAATGGCCATACCTTGTTCTGAAAGCGGTCTTAGGAATGTCCTCTTCCTGTACCTTTAATTGATGATATCCTGACCTTAAATCGATTTTAGAGAAAAATCGTGCTCCTTGCAATTGATCAAACAGATCATCGATTCTTGGTAATGGATACCGATTCTTAATCGTGAATTTGTTCAATTTACGGTAGTCAATGCACATACGCATTGATCCGTCCTTCTTCTTAACGAATAAAATTGGTGCTCCCTAGGGTGATGAACTTGGTTGTATGAATCCTTTCTCCAACAATTCGTCCAACTTTTTCTTTAGTTTCTGCATTTCTGCGGGTGCCAATCGGTAAGGTGCTTTGGCAATTGGAGCGGTGCCCGGTATCAAATGAATTCTGAATTCAACTTCTCTGTCGGGAGGTTGTCCTGGTAGCTCTTCTGGAAATACATCTGAAAACTGGGATGCTAATGGAATATCCTTTAATTCTTTTCCTTTAGTATTAGTGATTATAGAAATCAAATACACTAAGGATCCTTTTCTTATATAACTTGCAGTTTTCATCACAGAGATGAATTTTGTGGATTTAGAGGACTTATTTCCTTTAATTGTGATCTTTTCACCTCTTGGTGAATTTACTTGAATTGACTTTTGATCACATAAAATATTGGCTTTATTGGCTATTAACCAATCCATTCCTAATACAACATCAAATCCAGCCAGATTCATGGGGTAAAGGTTTGCAATAAATTTCTGATTTAAAATTTCTATTCTTGCTTCCTGCAAGATTTTAGAAATCTTAATGGTTTCCCCATTTGTTGTCTCTACTAGACATTCTTGTGGGAGTTTAATTAATGATTGATTAAGAAGTTTGCAAAATGAAGTATTAATAAAACTTTGGTTCGAACCAGAGTCAAATAATACTTTAGCAAAAACATCATTAACTAAAAACGTACCCGTGATCACATCCGGGATCATCTTTGCTTCTTCTGCAGTCAGAACAAATGCTCTAGCATTTTTAGTGTTCTTGGGGGTTGTAGCTGGAGCTAACTCTGGACAGTTAGGCTTGATATGCCCATGTTCTCCGCAGTTGTAGCATATTCTGTTGTTAGGCTTTTTCCTGCAGTCTTCCTCCTTGTGTCCAGATATTTTGCAAAAGTTACAGTAGATGGAGCATCTTCCTGAATGCTTCCTTTTGCAATACTTGTAGTAGGGTGCAGAGGTAGAACCTATATTTCTCCCATGGTTAGAATTTCCAGAATGAAATTCATTGGTCAACTTCTGGGTTAGGTTCCTCCTTTGATCGTCTTCTCGCGTACGGACTAATTCATCTGTCAAGGTGTTGGCTAGTTCTACAGCTTCTTCTATGGTTTGAGGTCTAGCTGCCTTGACTACATGTCTAATCTCCCCAATTAATCCCCGGATGTAACGGGAGATTAAAACTGGTTCAGGTGATGCAAGGGTTGGTACTATTCGGGCATATTCAAAGAATAATGTTGTATAACCCTTACTATCTACCCCAATCATTCTAAGTTTAGGAATTTGTTTTCTATCTATTCTTTTTCATTAAGAGGGCAAAATTTCTTTTCTACCATGTTTTTAAATTCTTCCCATCCCATATTGTAAGTTATATCATTTCCTCTAGACTGGAGGATAGTGTTCCACCATTCTAGTGCTAAATTCTTGAACAGATTTGAAGCAAACAATATCTTATCCTCTTCCTCACATTTACTTATTCTTAAGACTGCCTCAGTCTTTTCTATCCAGCGTAGAGATGCAACGGCCCCTTCATTGCCCGAGAATTCCATTGGTTTACAAGACTAGAATTCTTTATAAGAACAACCGTAAGACACGGTTCTCCTTCTTTTGGGAATGGGCATTTGAAGTACAGGTCCATTGTTTACGCTGTTTTCAGGTTCAGAGGATCGCTTACTATCATGTTTACTTTTATTTTCGGCTTCCCTAACTGTTTTGATAATATATGGCATTGCATCTATTATCCCTTGTGCCACTATATGCTGCATGGCACTGTTATCCACTTGGTTTCCATTATTGTTGTTGTTCGGGTTCTCATTAACCAAATTAATGTTACTCTGGTTATCGTTATTCTGGTTTTCCTGGTTTACCTAGTCGCCCATCTGGATTTTAAACATTTACCAAATATTAATATCACAAAAAAATTAATAATTTGAGTAACAACCATACAACACACATATTAACCAAAAGCGTTGATCATTGCGACTTTACTCTTTCTATTATAGTATGCGTCAAATACACACCAATACTAGAAAAAAAAATTACAATACAATACTACTATGCATTGCTAACCACAAAGTGGTCTATACTACAACATTTATTATTATTATTACATATATATTATTATTATTTTATTATTATTTTTTTTCATTATTATTATTATATATTATTATTACCAACCCCACCATCACATTACTGGTCTGGATTCATCCAATAACCCATGTTGCGCTCGTCGTACTTCCAGACGAGTCGCTCTCCTACTTGCCTCATCGTCTTACTACTTTCCAAGATTTCTTCTCGGAAAGTTCGGAGCTCATGCACATTATCTGCACTCATTAGGGGTGCAGGTGCTGGTACTGGGTCCGGGTAATGGGGTATGGGATTCTCCTGAGGGTAAGGATTCTCTAATATCTCTCTAATGTATTCATCGTTGTCATAGTAGGGATCTAGAGGGTCCAATCCTGGATAGGCTGCTAAGTTTGGCATAGGTTTGTCATTTAAGTGGTAGCGTGGCACATAATCCCTATGATCATCGAACCATGGATCATAGTCCGGGTCTAAGGGATTAGGGGCTGGTATCCTAGGTATCTCCTCAGGGTTGAAATCATGCATTTCTACTTGATTTTCAGGGTTTTCTTCTATCTCCATCGGTTGAGTAGGGAATAAAGGTAAGGGTTGTGGGGCAACTAGTTGTTCCAGATTTGGGTCAGCAGCAGTTGTTGCTAGGATACAGAAGTTAGCTAGGCTTCTATTAAGCATATCTTGTGTATGGGCATCTGACTCCCGCTTAGCGGCTGCTAGGACTCTTTGCTGTTGCAACTTTCACATTCTTTTCCTACGCTCAAATGCTCCCTTACTGAACCATCCTCTCTTTTCTGATGGAATGGCTCTTCAAACTGAGCCTTGAAGATAAACATCCCTTCTTCATTATCAGCAGCATACCCAGAGAGGGCTGGCTGTGAAGAGGTACCTTCACTCCTAGGTAAATCGGACAATTGACGATACACGTCTAAGGGTCCTTGATCACTCATACTGAAAACTAACAAATAGTCAAATAACACACAACAATAAATTACATATATGCACGTATTTCCATAATTAATTTCCTAACAATTTAAATAATATATTGATGTCAGCAGAACACTTATGTGGCTGAATCAGTGGCTTAGCTCTGATACCACCTTCTGTCGCAACCCCTGCCCCTTATCTATCCCGGGAACAGGCGGTCGCGAGACCAGTTGTGGTGGTATCATTTTGTTTATCATTTATTCATTTGGCAGCGGAAATTTCATCAGGACCGTAGTTAGGAAATGTTTATCCGAGTAAAACCACCATATTTTATATTAATAAACACATAGGTAAAACCCAAGTTTCTTATTACAACATTTTTATAGGGATAAATCCTATTTTATTGAATTTAAAACATCGTCTTTTAGGTAACTTTTATAGCCACATTTTTCCAAGCCGTCAGTGCTCTCCAGCTGGCTTTCTTCTAATCGGCTTTTACATTTTGTTACCTAAAACGCGTTTTAAAAACATTTTTCAGTGGGAAATACTGGTGAGTGAATCCCAGTTTAATCAAGAAACATCTTATCTTTAACAGTATTGAGAGCTATCACATTGTTTATTTCTACACAATTACTCATTCAGTATTGTCAATCCTGACTGGTGGGTCATATTAGACATTGGCTATCCCGTTGTCCAATGGTAACGTGTTCCACATTTTGAATACAAAACCCCAACATACCGGCAGTAATTGAAGAACTACAAAGACTCAATCACTGCTTAATAACATTGTAAAACATTTAAGGTTTTATAAAAACAATTTACAAAAAGAAGATTACTCACATTGCTGACTTAGGTTTTCTGTAAGGGTTTCCTGGTGATAATCTATAATTTACACAAATGTACATATGTTAGTATAATAACCCTTTTATTTACATTAGTAATACCCTCCCCGAGACGGCATTCCAATGACTACGTCAGGCAGAACCTCGACAGTCGTTACGGAACCCTGGATCAATCGAGCAGCGTATCTAATACGTAACCGGGGTTATAATACTTACATTGGGGCAAAACCTCGTTAATTAGGGGGGTATTATACCCGACTATAGTGTCTACTATCAGAAATTCGAGATTGAGAAACAGAAATGAGCGAGTTTCAACTGAAGGCCCATTGCCTTCTTATATAGGGCTGTAATCCAAGTTTCTCGCGGCCCGCGTAAAGGTAAGCATAAGCTTACGCGGCCCGCGTCGTAGGGGGTCTAGGCGTAGGTGATCCGGGTCACAACATAGGTCCAACATGCGTCTGACACGTGTCGACACCGGGGCTTGCCTGACCTTGAAGCTGTCGCGGCCCGCGTAGGCTTAAGGGGTAGCTTATGCAGCCCGCCAGAACCCCATTTTTCTTGTTTTTTATTTTTTTCTAATGGCATAATGTATTTTGGGATCGGTTTTCACATACGGGTGTATTTAGAGACATATTGGGGTATTTTAAATTATATTAGGGTGTCGAAAAATATTCAGGAGGGTTGTTATAGTGTGCTACTCGAGGAACTATCAGGTTTACTTCCACAACTATTAGACAGACTCTCAGTTTGATCTCATACTTGGTACTAGTTATCACCAAGAGTGCTTCTTGTTTTTGTATCCATCATACCATTTGTAAACATTGTAATATTTGTAACATGTATTTCACCCCCGAAGTTGTAAAACTAAAAACAGTTAAAAGAAAAGGGGGAGCATGAACTCACAACTTTGCGCTCCTGCGTCGTAAACTTCACCGGATTTGCTTATCTAGCGTCGTGACCTAAACGTGTTTATTAACGTTAGTCACTAGACTTGTATCGCACAAGTACAAGTCACTATCTTTTGTATATGTGTTGTTGTGTTAAAAATAGTTTATATTTTTAACTATGTGTCTTACTTATATTATTTTCTCAAAAATAAATATAAGTATCTTGTATTTTTCACCCGAATTATGTATTTTGTCTAAATCTTCATTTCACGTTCATAACTTGTCCAAGTTATTTATTCTATCAAGTAATATATTTTCATAAATATATTCTCTTGTATTTGTCGAAGTATGTTGTATGTGTATTTTTGTATCTTCACTCCTTCGGAGTATTTAGTGTATTTTCAAGTCTTAATACACTATCACATATAATACATACTACATACACTTAGCACAAAATTTGGTGATAAATAAATATATATATTTTCCTCAAAAATATACATACTTAATATCAATTTTAATCTTGGAGAAATCGTTATTTCTTAACACAAAAATTAGGGAAACCTTGGTAAATGTTTTTAGATACATTTTTAGGGAATAAGTTTCTCAAATACTTATATTTTTCTAAGTGTCAAAATTTATAAAATTTTTGACATAGTTTCCCCTAAAAATGGAGGTTTCCCATGTTTTCAAAACATGTGTTTATTTTCTTTTTAAATCATCATCAACATCAACAACTTATTCAACACTTATTAAGTACCAAAATCAAGTAAATCACACTACATCATGAACTTGAAGTTTTGTAAAAACTTGTAGTAACTTACCATGTTATTTAGTAGGTTTAGTTATCCCTAAAAACATGGTTATTTGTTTGTAAATCACTTTCTTGAAAGATTTAGCCATTTACAACTTGTAAGATGATTTTTCTAAAAATACTTCTCTTGTATTTTTCTTGCACTACGCCAAAATAGGGATACAGCCACACGAAAAAAGTGTGACTATATGTCTTTCGCGACACATAATTTTTTCAGGTCAAGTGTGACCAAAGCTCGAGTCATCGTAGGTATCATACGGCCACACACACTTTTAGTGGCCATAGAACTTAAAAGTGTGGCTAAATGGTACCAAATTTTTTTGTTAAATCCAGCATTTCCTCTATTACGTGTGGCTAAAGGATAGCAACGGCCACATGTATTTACTTTAAGCGTGACCATTACTACTATATAGTCACATAAATTACCAAAAAAATCGTTTTAGCCACATCAATTAGAAAAAAGTGTGGCAAAATGGGTTGTTGTAATTAAGCATTTTGCCCATAAAGTGTGGCTAAAGGGTAGCAAGGGCCACATGAATTTACTATAAGTGTGGCCGGTTCTATTATAAAGTTACATAAATTTGTTGTAAGTGTGGCTATTGTCTAATCTTTGGTCACACATATTTGTTTTTCCTATGACGTATGGTATAATTTTGTCATGCAAACAAAAAATAAAGTGACTAAGGTGTGGCTAATGGTTATTTATAGTCACACGAATATTTATATCTTTAAATGTGGCTATTATCTAATATTTGGTCACACATAACTTCTTTTCGCATGACGTTTGGTATCATTCTGTCACACAAACAAGAAACAAAGTGACTGGTGTGGCTAATGGTGATTTATAGCCACACAAAATTTTGTGTTTTTAAATGTGGCTATTGTTAACCTTTAGTCACACGTAACTTCTTTTCCTATGACATTTGATATCATTATGTCTCACAACAAGAAACAAAGTGACTATGGTGTGGCTGATGGTTATTTATAGCCACACAAAATCTTGTATTTTAAATGTGGCTATTGTTTAAACTTTAGTCACACCTAACTTCTTTTCCCGTGACATTTGGTATCATTCTGTCACACAACAAAAAACAAAGTGACTATGGTGTGGCTAATGGTTATTTATAGCCACACAAAATTGTGTTTTTAAATGTGGCTGTTGTTTAACCTTTAGTCACACATAACTTCTTTTCCCATGACATTTGGTATCATTTTATCACACAAGAAACAAAATGACTACGGTATGGCTAATTGTTATTTATAGCCATACAAAATTTTGTAATTTTAAGTGTGACTGTTGTCTAACCTTTAGTCACACGTCTTTATTGATTTTATATGGCCAGTTTTGTTTAATTACCCATTTTATTTCAATTTCTTTGAAAACCAAAAACAGATGTAAACATGAGAGAAACTAAAAGACAAATGATATAAACAATAATAACCCAAAAACCATACATAAGTTTTCGGTTTAAATACTAATTAAAAACATAAACTAATCATCAAAACCGATCCACAAAAGTTACAAAGAGAAACGACTACACATAAACTAAAAACTATTTCTAGGTTGTTTTCATCAAGTCCATACACTCACTGCATTTAAATGCTGCAAATTTGTAACTGGCCACCTTGTTGTCTCGGTGAGGAGTAAACTTGCAACCAACGGCTAATTCTCATGCCCCTTGCTGTTGTCATGGTGGGGAGTAAACTTGTAACCAACAGCTAACTCTCAAGCCGTATCTTTTTGTCTCACGTGACTCAAAATCTTTAGGAAGAAAAATCCTTGAAACCTCTTCACATTGGCCAAAGAGTTTCCCAAGAGTATTCTTAATTTGAAACAGGTAAATAATAAAACTTTAAACATGTGAAATTAAATAACATAAAAATGTAATATGCAGACTAGTGGTTAAAAAATACATCAGCAATGCTTTCATCATAACCATACCCGCTTATAAACGCAGTTAGTGCTGAAGTCTGCGCACTCTTTTGGAAAGATCTCTCATTGCTACAGAAACAAATATGAATTCTCAGTCAAATGTCGGTTAGAATCTAACTGGGTGTTAAAACACTTGATGGCAAAGAATCATACCAGGTACCGAGAGTGTATTTACTTTTTACTTAACTAAATCAAGTTTTACTAGATGGTCAAACAATGGTTCACCATCAACTTCAAGAACCTGCAGATAGAAATTTAGAATCATATATGCAAAAAATGTCATAAATACTTGAAAAAGGAAACCAAGAAGGAAAACAAAACATACCTCTTGGGCAGCCTCACGAGTAACAAATTCAACATGCACGTAGCTTGCAAATCGATCATCCCTTATTGCAAAACGAACCTCAACAACTTCAGCCGCGTCTTTGAAGAAATTAATTCTGCTGAGAAACAACAATCATACCCAACGAATAATATTTGACATATTTATCAAGTATAGAGTGGTGGCGTTGATAGCCAAAAGACAAGGGGGTGCATGCACTAATCGGCGTTTGTCTCAATTGCTGAGTGTTATGTGCCTTATGTCCAAGGCTTGATGCAAAACCACAATCGAGCCGGGGGTCTCATTGGAAGCAGCCTCTCTATTCCTACGGGGTAGAGGTAAGGCTGTCTACATCTCACCCTCCTCAGACCCTACCTTAGCTTTGCTATTGGTGGGATATACTGAGTATGATGATGATGATGATGATGATATTTATCAAGTATAGACAAAGTGCACATACACGTCACTTTCTTCAATAGTGAAGGTTAAGTTGCCCGTAAAAGAAGTTTGGGGAGCAGCCGAGTTTGAGGCTGCCATATAACAATTATTAGCAATAATTTATTACTAACACAATAACACATTTAAAACAAAAGAGCTTGAAAAAACCACTAACCGCTTTCTTTGATGATGGAGCATCAGCCATCTCCACATTAGCATCCTGCATATACTTTATAATTAGTTAGAAACTAAATCCTAAAGTTAAGAATATAAAACATGTATAGATATATCAAAAAAAATTGAAAGAAAATTGTACCTTTTTCTTTGCATTTTGCAGTACATCCTCCTCTTTGGAGCTTTCATCTTCTTCATTAGGGGTGTGAATTTCTGACACGACCCAAAAGCACAACACGAACCTAAAACGAAATTTGCGGGTTTAGGTTTAGTCTAAATAGGTTCGAGTCAGTTTTAGGTTGAACCTGTGAACCCATTTAGCTAAACGGGTCAGGTTCAGGTCAACCCGATTAGGTTAGTAGGTTAACCTGTTTAACCCATTTATGTTATATTATATTTTTGTATAATATGTTTTATGTCATAAATTAATAATTGTGTTTCTAAGCGATAATTATAACTTAATAAAAAGGTTAATTGTGATAAGATTTTATAACTCTAACGTAATTTCCTTATAAATATTAGTGTGTTTTTGTAGTAAGTTTTAATATTAATATATTAATTTGCTAAAAAAATAATAAAATTCAGGTTGAACGGGCTGGGTCGTGTTCGAGTCAACCTGCAAATATCCGGCTCGTGTTCAGGTTCATATGTATGACAAGATTTTCGGGTTCGGGTCATGTTTTGGTTTGTCTAAAAATTTTGGGTCGGATTGAACCCGCCAACCTGCGAACACGACTGGTTTAGCACCCCTATTCTTCATCAGATTCACCTTCAAAACTACTGCTAGCCTTCTTTTCAACTTGTAGTCAGAGACCAATCAATCAAAAAAAAAAACAAGACACAATTTGAAGTTAATAATCTACCTATCTTCTTACAGTTTTAAAGCAATATATCCACCTACCTTTTTTGCAGCTTGTGGTTTTGCTGGCTCTTCATCAAAACTTTTTTCAGAATCACTATATTAACAGAGAGGCCCTAATTCAGCTTTCCTACAAGAAGCACATTCCAATATGGTTGCTAATGAAGTTTGGTTTAAACAAATAATTACAAGGTAATAGCAAAAAAAAAAAAAAAAATTACATCCACTACGTTGTAGTCAAGTCTTTGGCATAATGCTAATAAATAGTCTGTACTGTATTTAGATTCAGAAAGCGAACACCTTATGGTCTTACCCTGTAAAAAAACACCATACAATTGAGTATCAAATCCTAGGAATGTCTAATATACTGGTAGTTATCCTAATTATTAGTATTATTTATGACATTCGTATTAAGTTTGAGACCACCCGTAATGGCTTACTTGTGGGGCGTTTTCTTTGCCCAATATCGCCCAATAACGCCGCGTAACCACTACGCACGGGCGTGTTTGGTGTTTTTTTGGTTTAGGCGTGTTTATAATCACGCTCTTGGGGCAAAATTTTGACCAATCACATTGAAGCATCATTTTTTATGGCCAATAGCTTTTTTGGTTGGTTTTTTATTTATATTTAATTCTCTACACCCTTTTTAACATAATGCCCACATCCCCACTACACCCATTTTAGAAAAACGCCCAATAATGCCCCTTGCTGACTGGGCTGCCACATGGCGCAAAACGCCCAAGGGTGGATCTTGCCCACTACGCATGGTCTTAGTGTCAAAACTGTATTTAATAATTATAAAGATTAAACTGTAATTAAGTTAATCAAGGTTACTCAATGTTGCTAAAACGTTGCAACGTTTCAACCAACCAATATATACAGGGTATCGATGTATGAATGAATGTGTGATAATGGAATCAAGATTAAACGTTTATGTGCTAATCTGTGTTTTGTTCAATCAATTGTTATATGAATTTTCAATATAAAATGGCCAAAGTTTAAATCTTTATACCTTAAAAAAAAAGTTTGTTATGCAGCTCTTCAATGACCTATTGAGCAACAACTTTCCTTCTGAATCCCACAAATAGAAAACCCTTACTTTCATTGGTGTCCCTATTCCCCACCAGCCTTACCTGAACAACAATCACACATCTGAACATTACATCCAAAACAACAAAATGAAATCACTTTTTCCCAAAAGATTTAAAGTTAGAACTGTCTGACCTCAACAACAACATCCACAAAAAGGTCACAAAGTTCACTCAAATCTTCCTCAGCTACATCTTTAGCAGCCAGCCGTGCAAACCACCAGACCGTCGCCACAGCCTAAAGGTTGTTTCTGATCAGAAGACAGCTTTGTAAAAAAATTCTAAGAAACACCCTACCCGAATCACCCACCGAGAACTCCCCAACCAGCCTTAGCGTTGTTCATAACTTCAGGGGTTGGTGATCGACTGATCGAATTGAAAAAGAAATCCTTATTAAACCCTACCTGAATACACAACATGAATCATTTGTCATCGATCTCAATACACCATTTTTGTTGCCCTAATTTTACATTGACATTATAAAACGAGAGTGTCGGGTTTTGTTTGAATTAACATCTTAACTGGAAGAGAGCTTCGTTTTGGGAAGGTAATCAGACTGTGACTGGCAGCGAGGCGTGAGATAGGGTTTATTTGTGATAGATCTGTTTGGGATATTTTTATTTGTGTTCATTTTGGGGATGGGAAACGAGAAGGCTCAGATGTATTCTAGGAGGGGAATTAAATTTTTGGGGAACTTTAGGCGGGAAGTATTAAAAAAAGAGCTGGGAAATTAGAATTTTCGTGCGAGAAGCTATAGTTAAACTAGGGGAAAATTATTAGTACATAGAAAAATTCAAAACGAGTCGAACTTAAACGATTCCAAGCCAAAAGTATGCTTGTTTAGCGAAAGAATCCGAGCTTCGCTTATTGAGCTCGAGCCGACTCGCTAACATAAATGAACCTTTATTTAAATATTTTTTATGTAATATACTATAATTATATATGTATATATATATATATATATATATATAACTTATATTACTTATAAAACTATGATAAAATAACTAAGCTATATATTTACTGGTTAGTTTCACCGCATTTCACTACAGTTTTCGGTGGGTATCGTTTCAGGTTCATTACGAAACCGGTATAGCAATGGAAAGAAACAAAAATGAATACATGGGTGAATACAACTATGTCTTCAACTAAACTTATAATGGTTATGATCAATGCCAAACAACAACGACTATACCTGTGCTGATATTATTCGTTCGGAATAGGATCAGTTCATCACATCACGACGCCGCTAGGAACAACTAAAAAAGCATAACAACGAATACTAGTACTTTTTCCCCTTTCAATATGATCCATGTAAGAGTCCACTGGTTCTTGGACATACATTACTATTGTCCATTGAGATCCATTAAGGCCTAACATGGTGAGACATGTATGATCGGCTATTGTCCATTGTCATCCATTAAGGCCCAATGTGATCCATTAAGACATGTATAATCTACTGTTTTCCATTTTGATCCATTAAGGTTCAAGATGGTTCATTAAGACAATAGTATGATCTACTATTGTTCATTGTGATCCATCAAGGCTCAAGATGGTCCATTTAGACATGTATAAACTACTATTGTCCAACGTGATTCGTTAAGGCCCAACATGGTCTATTAAGACATTATGATCTACTATTGTCCATTTTGATCCATTAAGGTTCAATATGGCCCATTAAGGCAATAGTATGATCTAATATTGTTCGTTGTGATCCATCAAGGCCTGAGATAATCCATTAAGACATGCATGAACTACTATTGTCCATCGTGGTCTTTTAAGGCCCAACATGGTCCAGTAAGACATGTATGATCTACTATTGTTCATTGCGGTCCATCAAGGCCCAAGATGATCCATTAAGACATGTATGACCTAATATTGTCCATCGTGATCTATTAAGGCCCAGCATAGCTCATTAAGACATGTATGATCTACTATTGTAATCCATTAAGGCCCAATATGGTCCATTAAGACATGTATGATCAACTATTAGCCATTGTGATCTATTAAGGCCTAATATGGTCCGTTGAGACATATATGATCTACCGTTGTCCATTGTGGTCTATTAAGGCCCAGTATGCTTGTTAAGACTTGTATAACCTAATATTATACGTTCTGATCCATCAAGGCCTCATATGGTCCATTAAGACATGTATAATATAATGTTGATTGTGATCCATCAAGCCTCAATATCCTATGTTCTTGAGTTTCGGTATAACCAAGCATGGGTCCGTGCATAAATACCCGATTTTACAATAATAAGTTTTTTCTTTATTATTTACACTAAAGTTTGTTTAAAACTTAAATTTGGTTTGTAATATGTAAAAGTAATTAAAATAAATTACATTAACGTAAATTCAGGTAAGTACATTTTTTTTTTGCTTTATGATATGCATTCCTAATATATTTTTATATCATCATTTTGCCATGGCAGCAGGACGAAGGCAAGCCTCATTTTCCCACAGATCTTTAATCATACTTATAACCTGAAATTATAATACTTTAGACATTAGTAAATCATGGATCTTTTGCACTCAGTTCTGCTGAGACAATTAGTTTTAATAATATATCAATGTGGCAAAATTACCTAAGTCACTTTTGCAGTCAGTTCTGCTGAACACTCATTAGCAAGATGTTTCCCTTCTTCAGAGGCCGTGGGTTCTCTCCCGCAAATGATTGGCGTCTTCAAATCAGTAAGTTAAGGAAAGCTCAAGTTTAAAAAAATAAAAACTTGAATTGAACTAGTGCTTATTCTCCAGTCATTTCCACTAGTTATCAATTGTTAACTAATGTACCAAACAACCACATAAGTTACATTATATAAGACTATAATTCTAAATCTAGTATAGTTCAGATCAACGATTATTGGTCCTGAAACTGAGCAATTATATGGAAACTCAGGCAAAACAAGACCAGGATCTGGACTCTATTCTGATTCTAGAACCTTGAGTAACGTTTGTTTATACGGTCAGACAGATCAACCCAAGCTCTTCAACTTCTCGTCGTTTAAGAAATACCGCTGATCGTTAAACAGTATGTTCTCCACTAACTTAATGCTTGAATCTGGATCCATATTGACAAGCTTACACATATCTTTTGCAACATCAATCACTCTCCTTTCCTTTCCTTTTTGGTCCCAATGTTGTAAACATGACCAACTTCCCCCCTTGTAAAGACTTACTTCAAAAGCCTCAGCAACGTCTTCGCTATAGAGGTAACTCCTTACGTTAGAACCGTCACCGTGAATTGGAAGCGATTGTCCTCTCATCGCCAGGAGAATGAACTTCGGGATTAGTTTTTCCGGGAACTGGTTTGGGCCATAAACATTGTTTCCTCTAGTGGTGATCACGGGCAACCCGTATTACCTACCGTAAGCTATGGCATTTCCGCACCAGCTTTTGTGGCTGAATACGGGTTGGTAGGAAGAAGTTGTGAAGCTTCATGGTTACCAACAATGACATCCTCCTCTGTTTTTCCATACACCTCATCCGTACTCACGTGAATAAACCTTCTAATCGGGCCGGTGAGTTTGCAGGCTTCTAGAAGCACATGCGTTCCGTAGATGTTATTCTTTGTGAACTCAAAAATGTTGCCAAACGACTTATCGACGTGAGTCTGTGCAGCAAAGTGCATGATGGTATCGATCGACTAGGTGATCAGAAGGTAGTTGACGAGGTCGGCGCTGCCGATATCCCCCTTCACAAACTTCAAGTTGGGGGACGATCTTTGTCAAGCACAACGATCTTGTAATCAGGGTAGTTTGTGATCAGCTGGTTAACAACATGAAAGGCAATGAAGCCTGCAGCTCCAGTGATAAGGATGGTCTTTGGTTCGTAAGTAGCCATACCGGAACTGTCACAAGGCTAACAAATCAAAAGTCTGATTACAAAATCCACACGATAAAAACCTTTATAATTATTCAACACACTATGAACAACAAACCAACAAAGTTAAGTCAACGACAAATGACATAATTTCCAAACTGTATAGCATGTTTGACAGATCCAAATAACATTCTTCAGGAATATGGAAAGCACAAGCTAACAGATTTCTCCTTTCTTTCTCTAGCACCTTGCTAGTGTTTTTATAAACTTTAGCCGTTCAACAACAAAAAGCAAAACAAAAGAAAAGAAAAAAACAAGCTAATAAATACATCATTGCTTTCTTTAGTACCTTGTTAGTGTTTTAATAAGATTTCACCATTCAACAAAAAAGAAAATATGACCAGCAAAAATCACAAACATCAAGTTCAATTGACATCTTAGGGCTTTAATCATAACAAAACCACACATGTTTAACCTAATTTACATCAAGCTGTAAACTAAAACTACAATACGCCTGAGTAAAAATATTACCATTTGACTTTAGATCTCTCTGAGTCTCCACAGAAGATGTTTCCGAATTACATCGCCTGCATCTGCAGGAGGAGGAAAGTGAAAATCGATATGAGTAATCTCATTCTAGATTGCTTTAAACTGAATCATACGCTTAATTTGGGTAGCGGAGGAGAGTACATGAGAGGAGAGCATTGATGGTAAGTGGTAACTAAATTTGGTTAGGGTTTCGTGGACGTTGGAATTGGCGGTGGTCATGGTGGAGACACGGTGGAGATACAGTGGAGATCTCCTTAGCTTGGTGGGGGTTAATTTAGGTTTTGTGGAGGTGGGGAATTTGGGGGTTTTGAGTAAGAAGGAAATGATTGGTGACACAAATTTTACTGTGTCCATCTAGTAACTTTAGCCACACAAACACACTTTATTGTGAAATATCATGATAGTTGCTTGTATTTTGTCACACAAATTTGTAAGTGGCTATATATATCTTCCTTGATAATTACATACGGCCATACTTTTCTACTGTGGCTAGTGATTGTTACATTTTTATATTAAACATGTGACTGAAGGTTTTAAAGAAATGTGTTTTCGTCACATGAATCAAGAAATCAAACAAACAAAGTGTCAATAGGTTACATTTGGCCACACTTTTCTAGTTGTGACTAGTAAATGTCACAGTTTTTTTCTAGAAATGTGGCTAAATGTTTTGATCTGTTATACAATAGCCACATTAATAATAAAATGTGTGGCTAAAAGTTTTGAGTTGTTATACAATGGTCACATTAATAATTAAATGTGTGGCTAAAAGTGTATTAAGATATTATAAATGACCTTTAGCCACACATTTAATCAAAACTGTGGCAAGCCTGTTTTGGAAAAAGTGTGACTAAAGCCTAGTTTTGACGTAGTGTTGTTTCATAAGTGTTTATACACTTGTTTTTCTAATAAACATAGTGTAAGTTTATGTAAAAACCAAGATCTTCTAAAGATCATATTTTGAACTTGGTTCTATTAGAAAAACCACTCATGAATCTTAGATTCACAAGATTACTAGCTTGCTTTGTTTAATATTTTCCAAGAAATCATTCATTTATCAAGTTCATGACTTAACAAGAAGATGATTATTCTAGGTTTACATAATCATCCTCCCACTTGCTAGATCATGTGTTTAATCACCATCTAGCAAGCTTCATGTGATGTTCAACATCATCATTTCAACTAACAAGCATTATTCATACACTAAACTCTTAGTTTCATCACTATTTCATTATGTGTAAGACTTATGTTCAAGATTCAAGTTCAAGTCTTTTAGTGTTCATAAGATTTTCAACATAATAGGTCTTTTAACCACTAAAAATAGAAGTAAACAAGGGTGTTCAAGGATCTTACAACTAGCTTAAAGCTAGGGAAGAACAATGGTGAAAATGTGGTGGATAAAAGCAAACGAATGAGGTCCTTCAAGTTCCGTGAGCACCGAGCTTCGTTAGACGCCTTGTAACACCTTGAAGTACACTTGGAATGGATGAACTTGCAACAAAAATGGTGAGTGTGTGAAGGAGGGGGGTCGGCCGAAGGTAGTGGGGAGGAAGGAGGAGTGAAGGTGTTGGGTGTTTGTGAAAGATCTTGAAGATTTTAAGTCTAGAGGTTAAGCTTTATAACCCCCCAACATGTGTTTAACCAATGGATTTAATGTCCTCTTAGTACATGACAATATCAAATAACTTAATCAACGAAATCCACTAAATAGGCCATGAGGCCAATTTCAAGCTAGTGGGGGAGGGGGTCTAGTTGTAACATTCAACCAATTAGTTAGTTCTTAGTTCCAATCCAAGTATATAATTAAGTTGGTTAGTTACTAGATAATTTTAGTGGGTATTAGGGTGTTCGGGGATCATAACTAGCTCAAAAATAAATAAACAATGTTTCTGGTAATGTTTTTGTGTTCCGGGTAATGTCCCGTTGTTCGGTTAAATACCGGTTCGTTAAAGTGCTAAGTTGCACCGTTTAGTGTCCTTTATGTACCCTTTTGTAACACTTTCAATTCCCGACACTTAGGGAAGTATTCTGAATGATAAATCATGAATTCTACATAATATTTACGTGTTAAAAGCTGATTCATAGCTGAATTTAATAAAATTTTGCACTTAAAGTGCGTTTCGGGTGCTTTTTAGTGCGTATTTTAGCTTTCGGAATGTCTATATATAAACCCTTGTATGTACTCTTGGGTTTTAACGTATTCTTTTCGTTGGACCTACACCTAGGCTCCAATTCTATCGTCTAACTGCTTTCTGCAGATTTGTTGACACAATGTGTCTTACCGGTGAGTTTACTAGTATTTCTGACGCAACGCTGTTCATTTATGCATGAAGTAATTCTTGTAGTATAAAACGTGCATGAATTCACTTGTTTAGTATGTAATCAAGCAATGTTGACAGGTAAGCACATAATTGCCGTTATTAAATAATAATTAAAGTGTACGGAAATTACCGGTTTGGTGCCAGTTGTCACATATCAGGTAGAGTTCGATTTCACCTTTCACTCACGCCATTAAGTTGGGATGTGCTAGGTGGAGAGGGTTGTGAAACTATTCCACACTCTTTTAGATGATTGAGAAATTCAGAGTTGAGATATTCACTACCTCGATCCGATCGAAGTACTTTTATCTTTCTATCAAGCTGGTTTTTAGTCATGGTTTCTAGTCATGGTTTTGAAAGAGCCATATACATCATGTGAATGAGTTCTAGAAAACCATTGATCCGTTCACCAACATCAGTGAAGGGGTGTTTTGTGAGTTTGCCAGCTAAGCAAGATTCGCAATCATCAAATGAGTCATGTCTAGTGGATTCAAGAATCCCCTTGGACTGGAGCCATTTTATGCGTGCCTTACTTATGTGGCCAAGTCTGCAATGCCATAAATATGTTTCATTTATGCCAGCTTTGTTACGCTTAGAAAGATGATATATGTTACTACTTGTTTGAACATCAGTCTCATAAATACCATTTCGAGGTTTAGCCTCAAAATAAAAGACATCATTCAAGTAGGCTATAATAGAAGAACCATTTAAAACGTACTTGAATTGAATCCTTGTTCAAATAGTGAAGAAACTGAAATAATGTTTCTGGTCAAACCAGATGCATATAAACAGTTATTTGAAGTAACTACAAGGCTATGGGAACATGAAAAACAAAAAAATATTCCAGTTGCCAGAAATGGAATTCTCTTTCCATTACCAACTATGAGTTCCAGGTGGCCTTGTTTCAGTTTCTTCCACTTTTCAGGCTCCTGCAAGAGATTAACGATATGGTAACCACATCCGGTATCAAATACCCATGTGTTGCTAGAAACAGTGAAAAGTTCGATAACATAAATGAGAATATCAGAAGAAGTGCCAATGTTATTGGCCTTGTTCATCTTCAGCTTGGCTAGATACTACAAGCAGTTTCTCTTCTAGTGCCTTATTTGGTTGCATTCAAAGCACTGACGCTCCTCAGGAGGGTGTGGTTTTGCAACATGCTTGTTGTTATGG
>JARYGA010056225.1:0-42212 GCA_030545235.1 Helianthus tuberosus
TTCTAAGAAAATCACTTTTATTCCCAAGTACATGCTTTAACAAGAAGATGATTATTTTTATGTGCACATAATCATCTCTAGCTTGTTAAGTCATGTTTTTAATCATAACTTAACAAGCTTCATACGATGATCAAACATCATATTGCTAGTAATCATCACAATATCAACAACATGACTACAACAACTTCATTTTATCAAGTTCCCTTCTTATATCATCATCAATTTAGTTTATGTTCATGTCTTCTTCATATGATTCATAAATGTTCTTAATGTTTTTGTTCATGTTACATCATTAACCACTTAAACAAGATGAAAAATGAAAGGATCTAAGTTCTTATCACTAGCTCAAGGCTAGGGAAGTTCAAGTGAAGAAATGTGGTGGATAAAAGAAGATGAGAGTGGTCCTTCAACTTCCGAACACACCGAGCTTCGTTGTATGCCTTCTAACACCTATGTATGCTCTTAGAATGCTTGAAAGTGATCAAGTGATGGTGGTGGTGGTGCTCTTGGGGTCGGCCGAGATCAAGAAGGGAGGGAGAGAGTTAGGGTGTTGAGGAAGATGATATGAAGATAATGATGGTCTTGTGGTTTAATTTATAATCCTTCCAACACTTAATTACCCATTAGATAAAATGTCCCCTAAGTACTCTACATATATAATAAACTATTCAAAATAATCAAGGGTGGGTCTCCACCCTTGTAACCGGTTTTGGGAGGGGGTGGTATAGGGTTGGGTTTCAACTATTAGTTAGTGATTTGGTTGGAAACAATTGGTTAGGTACTGCTTTATAAGTGTGTTAAGTAATATATATTGTGTTAGGGTGTTCGGGGACCCTGACTAGCTTAGAAAAATAAAGACAATGCTTTCAGCATTATTTTGGTGTTCCGGGTAATGTCCGGTTGTTCGGTTTGATACTGTCCCGTTAAAGTGCTAAGTTATGTCGTAAAGTGTCTTTTATATATCTTTTTGTAACACTTTTAATTCCCAACACTTAGGGAAGCATACAGGACTATTTAGTAACTTTTTCTGCACAAGACTAGTATGTTAACAAGCACATGTAAGTATGACACAGTAATCAGAAAGTAGTTAAGTAATTCAGCACAGACATCAAGCACTTTAATTAACATTAATGAGTCGTACAGATACCTGTAATTGTGAGGGTTGTCACAGTAGGACGGACCTTTGAGATAGGGGTTTTTAATGTCCAGCCCCTTCATGACCATTTGTCCGTTCGTTCCTTGGTGAAGGTACGGATTCTGTCATGTAGCTACAGTTAGTGTTGGACCTTTGGTGACAGGTTTCTTGAATGAAAGCGGCAGACATGTATATTATGGTAATAATCTAACATATGACAACAAATAAACAAAAACTTTCCACTTAAATCATGGTCGATCCTTATTTTCATGTCTTAGTTTTATCATGGGTTTTAATGTTATTATGTTTGTTTTATAAATTATGTCCTAAGCATGGTAGATTGGTAGTTATAGTTCGTGATTGATAGTTAATAGCATTTACACCTTTTCTAGATGGTATTATACAGTTTCGGAAGTGATTAAATGGCTCAATAATCAAACTCTCTGATATAAACCAAAGGTTCAAGGAACAAAGTTCTTTTATAATCAAATTCAATCAAAAACTAAGAAATAATGAACACTAGATCACCTTATATAGGTGATGACTCATTACTAAATTAATTCAAAACCATAATATTAGGAAACTAAATAAAATTCATGAGCAGTGATGAGGGTGTGCGGGAGGACTACCGCACAGGGCGCGTGATTTCGAGGGGCACGTGTTTTTTCTAAAAAAATCCGATATATATGTTATTTTTTTTAAATAGTATACCTATACCAACTCCAAGATAGGCTCATTTACAAAACAATTTTTATGGTTTGGAAGTTAGCCTCTTGACATTAGCTTTAGTGAGCCCAATACCCATTTGATTTTAAAATTAAATAATGATAATAATAATAATAATAAAACATTACGGAATAACACATTTTTTCGAGCTCGAACATGGTACATTAATTCTCAGAGATACCCCTGATAAAATTCATATATAACAAAAGATAAGTTTTGATTCTTTCCAAAGAAGTCGCCCACGGGTTCGAGACCGGTTCAAGATATTGGGTCGGATGCTTCTGCATCATAATCCCGATCTTCGAAAAAAACTCGTCCGCGAGTTTTTCTTCCAAACCAAAGTCCCATGGGTCAAAAGGAACATTGGGTCATTTCTCGTTCATTATCGGTTCGACTTGCTCAAATAGATCAACTCCAACTATACAACTATAGAGTTGTAAACAATGGACCTCGTTTTGTTTCTTCATAAACTGACTGTTAAATTTCACAACTTTTTCTCCATTTTGATCAATATGAGACGGATCATATACCAATTTGCACAACAAATCTTGACTCCACCATTTTGCACCCATGACATAATCTATGATTATATCGAAATTTTGGTTTTCTAGAAAAGAGAGATCATCAGTAGGTATATATGTTTAGGGGCCATATCTATCGTGTTCAATTGGTATTCACGAAAGGGGGCGTTTGGTTCGCATGAATTCAATGGAATTTAAGGGAATTGTAATCTGAATTCCATCTCTTATGATATTTGGTTCACATAATTTGTTGGAATTGGAATCTTAATTACAACCTTCATGTATTTGGTTGAAAAGGGAATTGGAGTTAGGCATGAATTCCTTCAAATTCTTTTTAGCTAAAGGAATTCAAAATCCTTCCTGTATGTGAAGAAATTAAAGTAAATTCATTGTCTTCGACCGTTTTGACCCACATCATTTCAACTCGTACCGTTTCAACGCGAACCATTTAGAACCGAACTGCTTTGACGCGAGCCGTTCGACTCGAACCGTTTTGACGTGAACCATTTGGAACCGAACCGTTTCGACCCGCATTGTTTCGACTTGAACCGTTTTGACACTAACCGTTTGGAACCGAATCGCTTTGATGCAAAGCGTTTCGACGTGAACTTTTTTGACGCGAGCCGTTTCGACCCATACTGTTTTGACGCGAACCATTTGGAACCGAACTGATTTGACGCGAACCGTTTCGACGCGAATCTGACCCAAACTGTTTCGACGGTAACCGTTTCAACCCGTACTGTTCCCACCCGAACCTGGGATGGTGGATGTCGGGGTGATAGATTCCAATTAATTTGACAACCAAATACATCAAAAATGGAATTGAGATTCCAATTTCAACAATTTCCAATTCTAATTGAATTTTTAAATTCTAAATCCAGTTCCTTAAAATTCCAATTCTAAGATATTCCGTGAACCAAACGCACCCTTAGAGCATTCACATTGGAGACTCCATCTCTATCTATATAATTAAACGAAAAAATTATTTTTCTACTTTGCTTATATTTGAAAAACCTTTCACATCCAACGCTCTATCTCTAACATACTTGCACAAACACTTATTTTATTATTTTTTTTTCTTTTTTCTACACGCTCACAATAAAAATGTAGAGAGATGATATGAGCCTCTATATATAGAGGTTGAACTTTGTTTTCTATAAATCATTCTCTATTATAATAGAGATTCTAATATGGTGGTGTTTTTTGTTATTTTCTCTAATTTTTTACTCTATATTATAGAATATATGAATAAAGATTCTCAAAATGTTAATACTCTTAGGGGTTGTTTGACAACTTCTGAATGGTTAAGTGCTTAACCGGTAAGTGGTCTGAATCATTAAGGGGCTGTTTGACAACACTTGAATGGTTAAGTGCTGAACCAGTAAGAGGTTTGAATCATTAAGTGCTGAACCAGTAAGAGGTCTGAACCATTAAGAGCCTGTATAATGCTTAACCGTTCAGAGGCAAATGTCTGACCCATTCAGATTAGAGGTCTTAACCATTCAGACTCTGTATAATGCTTAACCATTTAGAGGAAAATGTCTGAACCATTCAAACATTTGCTCGTGAAACAAACAATCTGAACCATTAAGTGCTGAACCAGTAAGAGGTCTGAACCATGAAGTGTCATACCCCAACCGATGGCGGAAACATCGAGGCATGGCACTGAGCGAAACAGATTGTTCAAGAGAATCCGTAACAACTATTAAGTGACAATATATTTAACGTTAATATCCCATACTACTAACATATAAACCAATAACAATCATTACAGATAGCGAGTCTCATAAACAAATACTATTCCGACAACTCAGATTTTATTTAGCGGGTTTCTAGACTTCCTAGCTTGTTTCATCACAGCATAGCATCCTATCAACCTGTCACAAACGTTAAAATAAAGTCAATACATAAAATGTAAAGGTGAGTACACAAGTTTGCATAGCATATAGTATAAAAAGCGTTTACGCATAACCAGCATGTATCACGTAACGGGCGAAAGCAAGTAACTATCACACAATGATTACAACTTAACCACGAGACTGCGTTGTAGAGTATGCGCGACACATGTTCAGCAAACACGTGAAGTAAAGTGATGTGATCCCTAGCAACCCCTGTCCACGACAGGTGCTGAGTCCAAACTATAGTACTATCGTTGCTAGAGGCGGTATAGTGTAACACTGTATAAGCATAATACAAGCATTCATAGATCATGTATAACATGCGGGAGCGGTTAGCGTTATAAAGTGTTTGCGTTGTGTGTTGTTGTGTTTTGATAGAGAACGTATGTAACACCCAAAAGTGCGTTTAAAGAAAATGGGTTCGAGTATACTCACAGTAGGTGTTTAACAAGTAAACACAACCTGATTGGATTGAAGGGAGTGCGTGGAGTTAGCCTCAGCATAGAACAGTAGCGTAAGCGTTGAACAGTGCGTAAACATAATGTCGAATGGTTGAGTGTTCAGAAGGTGATTCGAACGGATGGGTCTCCATTCGAGCGGATGGCCATTCGAATGAGAGGTGTGTTTTTTTTGTAAAATCGTTTAAGTTCGAAGTTTAATCAAATCGTTTGAACCAGGATTAGTATAAGGGACAGGCCACCTGGTCGAACGGTCATTCGATCGGATGGTCATCCGATCGGATGGCCACTCGAGTGGACGATCTGTTATATCGAAAATTTTGTAAAATTTTCTAAGTAAAAGTTTTGAGTTGAACGGGGACGACGTGATGACGTGTCAAACAACGGGAATACACCAAGCCTAGCTCATTCGATCGAATGGTCTCAGCCCATTCGGTCAACCTTACTGTTCTTGATGAAGATCCATATTCAACCCGTTAATCGGTCTTCTCTCCGGTGGAAACCCATTTTCAAACTGTCTCTCAACTAAGGAATGAGCAGAGAGTCTGAACGAGTCTAGATTCCATCGGTTTTGTGTAGCAAGTTGAAGAAAAGTTTGAAAATAGTTGAAAAGTGTCGAAAGCTTGTTGAGATCAAGTTAAAAGTGTGGAAATCCTTTAGATCTGAACCAATCTTGATGGAGAGATGATCCTCAACCGTTTTCCGGAGCAAAATGGGTGGAAACCACCTTCAAGAGGTCCAAGTCAGTGATTTCAGAGAAAAAGTAAGTGTTTGTGTCACACCCCAAACGATGACGGAAACATCGGGGCATGGCACTGAGCGAAACAGATTGTCCAGGAGTTTCCATAACAACTACGATTACCAATTATTTAAGTATCACGTCCCATACCATGACATAACAAGTAACCTAGTTATTACTGACAATTCAAAGACAAATAGTTATGTTTCGACAACTCAAATATAAAATAGTTTGTTTCTAAGGCTCCACCCTAGCTTGATTCCCACATCGCAGCAAAACACAAGCGTCCTAAACATCTGTCACATACTTAAAATATCGGTCAATACACATAGTGTAAAGGTGAGCATACAAGTTTAGTAGTAATAGTAGAGTTCGAAATCGTTTACGCATAACCAGCATGTAACATGTATAATGCGAAGCTAGTAGGTTATCGACAATGAAATATGCACAGACTAGAGTGCAAGTTATAGAATGCGCAACACATATAACCACTGTGACATGTGAGAGGTAACCTTAACATCCCTGTCCACGAAAGGTGCTGAGTCCAAACAAATAGTACTATCGTTGCTAAGGCGTCAGGCAACAATCTGTTACACCCTGACTTTTGCGGAAGCATGATTATGGTGTGACTTTCTTAATACCATTGCATTCAATCATAACAACAACTATATGATAAAACCATAGATTTGTCATCCATTAAATAAGTTTAAAACATAACACCATTGTTTTGAAACGTAGACTTCAAACACAAGTTTTACAAACCATACGAATTGTTTTAAGAGTTCACTAAGGACTCATCAAAAGACATTAAATAAAACCAAGGTTTGGAAGACGTGTCTCGTCTAGGATTAAGACACCCAACCCAAACCTCAAAACCATGGATGACATCTTTATTCACAACGCAGCATGAAACTTCCAACGCCCTGCCAGATCCACTTACTAATT
This sequence comes from Helianthus tuberosus, assembly GCA_030545235.1. Classification (NCBI taxonomy): domain Eukaryota; kingdom Viridiplantae; phylum Streptophyta; class Magnoliopsida; order Asterales; family Asteraceae; genus Helianthus; species Helianthus tuberosus. The sequence continues at coordinate 6,423 of JARYGA010056225.1, forward strand.
CACTGAAATACATGTATTTTGAAAACATCAACAAAAGTTGAGCGAGTTCGTGTGTATGTATAAACCTTTGAAACCACTGTAAGTATGTATGTAAGTGTATAAATCTCGGTATGAAAGCAACAAGGAAAAACAGATCACCATTGGTTTGCAAGGCCATTGATATGTGTGACGTGATGCAGGTAGCTCAAACCTAGCAAATTTTGCACCGGGCTTCCGGCTGTAAGATATAGTCTACCCATGGGCCAACCCTGGTCCAACATGGGCGGGGCTCGCTACACCCAAATAGATCTATCACTCATGTCCATCGGTCCTACAACGAGGATTGATGGCCTTAAGCGTTATGCCCACCACTCACATGATATAAGTGTACCTTTCCTTAGCTAACCATACCAAATAATAATGTTTGTAAACAATTGTAACATGTACTTCACCCCCGAAGTTATAAAACTGAAAACAGTTAAAGAAAAGGGGGAACACGAAACTCACAGTCTTGCGTCTTTAACAGTCGTAACTCGAACTTCTCCGGTGAACACGACTACCTACAACGTACTAATGTATATTAGACGAACGGGCCGTGCCTTGACTTGGTGTTAACGTTTCTGAGTTACGTTTCTTTTATGCCTTTGTTATTATTCCAAGTTATATAATTGTTGTCAAAATAGTTGATATTTCAACTTAAATTATATCTATAATTTTTTGGAATAAGTGTTAAGCAATATATATTAACTTAATACTTTCCAAGTATTAATACTTGTATTTCCTTCCCAAGGATGGGGGTATCTTATACCTGTGTATTCGTACGCTTGTATTTGTATATTTTGCCATGATTGGTGTTGTATTCCGGAGAGTATTTATACGTGTGAGAATACGTGTTTTATTGTATTCATTAAGCATCCTCATACTTAATTTCACTTTAATTATTCCGGAATATTATTTCTAATAAAAGTCCACCAATATATGTATTTCCAAAATATATATATATATATATTTAAGAAATATAAATTAGAAAAATTATTTATAATTTTCCTTTTGGCAAAATATTTGTGGTTCCAAAATAATATATTTTCAAGTCTAACTTAGAAAATATATATAAACTTATTTTTATCCAAAAATAATGTATTTTATGTTTACTCAAGAAAATACATATTTTTTCCCAAAAATAATATATCTTCTAAAAGTTCCAAGTGAACACATATATATTTTTATTCACCAAAAATCATATATTTCCTTCTTGTCAAAATATGGTATACTCTTGTGATAATAAAAATCATACTTTCGTTTCCTTGTGTCCAAAATATTATTTACCAAAATATACTTGCGAATTAAGTTCCGGAATATTTTGTAAGTTACATTTCTTGTTCGGTTTCGCCAATATTTTATGTGTAACTTATATACTTATTCCTTGGGATTTTGGTAATATTTTGGTTTGTAATCCTTGGTATTTTGATGTGTTATATTATTTCAAGTCCTAAAATAATATAACTATTACCCAAAGTATACAAATAATCACACATGTGTGTCTTTATTGTATATATATATTCTAAATATATATTTAACCACTTTTATTTATAAAAACCAACCTCCACTACTTATATTTTTGTAACAAAAATTATGGCAAAGTTTATATGGAAATCTTATGATTAAAATACTCTTGTGAATATTTGTTTAAAATATTTTTCTAAGTGTTAATATTTTTAGAACATTTTGCCATAGTTTCCCCTAAAAATGGAGGTTTCCATGCTTTAAAGCATATCATTTTCTTTTGTAAAATCATCACAATCAATACACAATTAACTCTAAACAACTTACACTTCCCAATTTGCCAAAACCATGCTTAATCTACCACTTCATGAACTTGAAAGTTTATGAAAATTCATAGTAACTTGGTAGAGTGTTTAGTGAGTTTAGTTACCCTTTAAAGTGTGGTTGTTTATATAAAAACATCATTCTTGGAGAATTTAGATGTTTACAACTTGTAATCATGTTTTACAAAAATGTTTCCTTATGAAATCTTCTTGTTACACAAGTGTTTCTACACTTGTTTAACCACCAAAAATAGTGTTTGTTTATGTAAGAACCAAGTTTATATGAAACTTATGTTTTTAACTTGGTTTCTTTGAAATCCTTCATAAATATTTAGATTCATATGATTAACAACTCACTTTAATCATGGTTTTTCAAGAAAACATTACTTCTTTCAAGTTCATGCTTTAAGTGTGGATGATCCATCATCCTATAACAATTTACACTTTCACATCTTGCTAAACTATGTTTTTAGTCATGATTTAGCAAGACCTTATGATGATTAACATCACTTCTACAAACAATCATGATCAACAAGCATAACAACTTATATTCATGAAGATATCTTCACTAAACAAGCTTATATTCATGTTTACTTCATATGATTCTTTAGTGTTCTTAATATTTATGATCATGATTCATCATTAACCACTAAAAATGGAAGTAAACTAGCAAAATTAAGATTCTTACCACTAGCACAAGGCTAGGGATGATCAAGAGTAGAAATCAATAGGATAAAAGCAAATAGAGAAGGTCCTTCAAGATCCAAAGCCACCAAGCTTCCTTGTATGGACTCTAACACCCTTGTATGATCTTGGAATGGTTGAAGATGAAGGGATGAAGGTGGTGGTGGTTGTGCTTGTGTTTGGCCGAGAAGGAGAGCAAGAGAGGGAGGAAGATGAGTGTGCGTTAGTGTGTGAGAATTATGAGCTCTAGATCTTTCATAACATACTTATAACCATGTTCTTCAATTACCTCTTGGGTTTTATGTCATGAAAAGCACAACAAGATCTAATTAACAAATGAAATAAAATCTTGAAGGCATGGGGGTGAGGTATGGCCGTCCATGGGTGGGGGGGGGGGGGGTCTAGATGTAGGTTTAACCCTTTAGTTGCAAATTAGTTCAATTCCAAGTGTTCGTTACGTGTTTCAGTTATTAGATATTTTTAGGAGGTGTTATGATGTTCGGGGATCATAACTAGTTTGGAAACATTAAAACAATGCTTCTAGTGTAAATTTGGTGTTTCGGGTAGTGTCCGGTTGTTCGGTTGGATACTGATTCGTTAAAGTGCTAAACTTGCATTTTAGTGTTCTTTATGTACCCTTTTGTGACACTCTTAATTCCTGACACTTAGGAAAGCATTCAGGACCATTTTAGCATGTTTTTGCATAATATTAATGTGTTAAAATGCTGATTTATGCTGAATTCAGCACTTTGGGTGAGTTTTAGGCACTTTCCGGCACTTAAACTATCATTTAGAAAAGCAGTTTTGTGGTCCTTACTTTCCCTACACTCTATACTAGTGTAGTACTTGGTTTCTGGCTCATTCTGTGTCTCAACACACTGTCTGTTTATGTACTGAACTCTGTCAACATTTTCCTGATTCATCAGATAACTGTGCTAACTGTGCTTTGTGCATCATTCAAAGCAATATAGCTTTCATGCAATATTGATATGACATTAAATAAGGTGTGATGCACATGTACGTGTATGGCAGTAATCAGAAAGCAGTTAATTTATAATTCAGCACAGTCATTAAGCATTAATCAAGATTAATTAATTGTATAGATGCCTGGATTTTTGACAGTTGTCACACAATCACTATGTTAACATAACATACAAGCATTCATCGAGTAACAAGTAACATGCAATAACGGTCTGCGTGTAAATAGTGTTTGCGTTGTGTGTTCGATTGTGGCTTGGAATATGTAACGTATGTAACACCCAAAAGTGCATAAAGCAAAAAGGGATCGAGTATACTCACAGCGATGGAAATGGATTGAAGGGAGCGCTAGAGTTATTAGCCTGAACAGTTAACGATAGCATAAGCGAAGAGCGGTGTGTAAAATGGTGAAAGTGACCAAGTGTCGAATGGTAATCAGGTCGGATAGCCATCCGATCGGATGGTCATTCGGTCGGATGTCAATCCGTTCGGATGGTCATGCGATCGGATGGCCATTTGGTCAGATTGACATTTGTTTGCTTTGAGGTTTTCGTTGTAGCATTTTGAAAACAGAGAAGTATCTCTACCCTTCAGGTCGATCGATCGAACGGTCGTTCGATCGGATAGCGATCCGATTGGCAGGACGCTTAGTGAGAACAAGTTAACAACAGGATGGTCACTCGATCGGATGGCAATCCGTTAGAACTAACTTATGTATTGAACATGCTGAAAATTGTTTAAGTGTTGAACCTCAAGTGTAATCTGATCGGATGGCGGTTCGATCGGATGGTAATCCGATCGTACGACAATCCGTCCCGCATTTTGATCGTTTTGCAACTTGAAGATTTGCTAAGTTTTGAAAGTTCTGAGGTTTGTTCGAGACGATTTGACTACGTATTAAAAAACAGAACCTCGTCAAGTCCCAAGTCTTCTGATCGAACATGAATCACCCTAATCTGATCAGTTTACTGTTTCGTGACGGTTGTTCTTGTTTAACCCGAAATCGGTTGTCTCCTTGATAGTAACCAGATCTCGAACCAACTCATCACTAAGAAAGAGTAGAAGATCAGAACGAGCTCCGATTCTACCAGTTTTGAGTGCATTGAGTGTAAAAGAGTTGAAAGAAAGTTGAAATCCATCTTTCAATCATTTTAACTTTGGAAATGTTTAGATCTATGCGAAATCATTGTTAAATCATGTGGAAATCCCTTAGATCTGAGTTGTTCTTGGTGGAATGAGGCCAAAACTTTGAAGTTCATAAGAACTCCATGATGACGTCATCCTTAAACATCTCAAATCCATTGATTTCACTGTTAAAAGTTAAGATTCACAGGTGAAAAAGATGAAGAAGTGCATGTAGATCATAGAAGTACAAGATTTGAGTTGAAAACTTACAAGAATCGCGAGAAATTGAGAGAAAAGAGGGCTTGAGTGCTGCTGGTCGAATGGGAGAGGGCTGTCACATCACAAATGATGTGACAGGAGGGTATTTATAGGGTTTCCAAAAGAGGAAAGTGCACAAGTGTCGGATTGGCCACCGATCGGATGGCGGTTCAATTGGATGGCAATCTGATTGGATGGCCACTCGATCGGTTGGCCATTCTATCCAGGTCTCCGGCACGTGGAGTTTTGTCATTTCAATTTGCGTGTTGAGCGTTGTGGTGCGATTCGAGTGAGCGATGCGATAGTATTATCCATCAGTTACACAAATAACTTAACTACTATATCTAACATACAATCACTATAGATAACTTGCATTTAGCGTTTGTGATTAGATTGCGATGCGATAGAATTTCGGTTGCGATTGCGATTAAACACCTCAACATAAACATAACATGCACAAGTAATAATATCACACACACATAGAACAATATCCAGAACACATAATTCGGGTTGCGATGCGATAGTGATGCGATTAGCGATTAAATATGCGATTAAACCTCGATTATTAATTGATACTCCACATAATACAACTAAAGCAAATAAATAAAAAGATTCGATTACAAGTCATTGACGTACAATCAATAGTTAAGCTAGGAGTGACAGATCGCAATTAGCAATCTTTTCTTCCTTTGACTTTGACTTCCACAAAGCGGGTTGTTACAGCCTCCCCTACTTTAGGAAATTTCGTCCTGAAATTTAAGAAGTAGGTGTAACAAACAGTTGCGGGTACTTCGCCTTCATGTCACTTTCGAGTTCCCGGGTGAACTCGGCGCCGCGTTTGCCTTCCCAGTGAACCTTCACAATGGGAATGCGTGAGCGTCTGAGCACCTTGGTTTCTCATCCCATGATCTCGACAGGCTTTTCCACGAAGTGTAATGTTTCGCCCACTTGTAAATCTTCGAGAGGGACATGTAATTCCCGGTCGGCTAAGCACTTTCTGATGTTCGAAACGTGGAAAGTCGGGTTTACTAAGTTCCTCCGGTAGTTCGAGTCTGCAGGCCACTTTTCCAATCCTTTCCAGAATTTTAAAGGGTCCAACATATGGAGGCGTGAGCTTTCCTTTCTTTCCGAATCTGATCACCCCCTTCCAAGGTGCAACCTTTAGGAGTACGTGATCGCCAACGTCAAATTCAAGGGGCTTGTGGCATTTATCGGCGTAACTTTTCTGACGACTCCGAGCTTTCAACAGATTGTCTCGAATTTGGAGGATTTTGTTAGTCGTTTCTTGCAACAGCTCAAGACCGATAATTTGCGCGTCTCCGATCTCGTGCCATACAATAGGCGATCGACATTTCCTTCCATATAATGCCTCAAATGGTGCCATTTGGATGCTAGAATGATAACTGTTATTGTACGAGAATTCGACCAAAGGTAAGTGCGTGTCCCAAATACCACCGAAATCTATGACACACGAGCGGAGCATGTCTTCAAGGGTGCGAATTGTTCTTTCAGTCTGACCGTCAGTTTGGGGATGGAAAGCGGTACTTAGATTAAGAGTAGTACCGAGAGCATATTGAAACGTTTCCCAAAGACGCAAGGTAAACCGACCATCGCGGTCGGAGATGATGTCACGAGGCGTCTCGTGTCGACAAATGATCTCGTCGGTGTAGATTCGGTGTAATTTTTCTACTTTAAAGTCTTCTCGTATCGACAGGAAGTGAGCTGATTTAGTCAAACGGTCAATGACAACCCAGATGCTGTCATGACCTGATTAAGTACGTGGGAGTTTCGTTATAAAGTCCATAGCTATACTCTCCCATTTCCACATCGGGATCTCGGGTTGTACAAGTAAGCCAGAGGGTCTTTGCTGTTCGGGCTTGACTTTGGAACAAGTCAGGCATCTCGAAACATAGATAGCGATATCCTTCTTCATACCCGGCCACCAGTACTTGCAGCGCATGTCCTGGTACATCTTGTCAGCACCGAGATGAATAGAATACCGAGATTTGTGGGCTTCGTCCATCAGATATTGTAGCAAATTTGTATGATTGGGAATCCAAATTTGGTCCAAATAATGAAAGATACCATTCGATTTATTCTCGAGTTGGGCGCCATCGTTTAGAATCATTTCCTTCTTCAAAGTATGTTCGGTAAAACAAGCATGTTGAGCGTCGAATATAAGGGCTCCGAGATTATGCTGGGCTTGAACATTACGAACGCTATGCAAATAGCTTCATCGACTGAGAGCATCGGCAATGACGTTTGCTTTGCCTGGATGGTAACGGATCTCACAGTCGTAATCGTTGAGGAGTTCTACCCACCGGCGTTGACGCATATTCAGTTCTTTTTGGTCAAAGATGTGTTGTAGGCTCCTATGATTGGTGAAGATCGTACACTTGGTACCATAAAGGTAGTGTCGCCAAATCTTTAACGCAAAAACAATTGCGCCAAGCTCGAGATCGTGTGTGGTATAGTTCTTCCCGTGGATCTTGAGCTGTCGAGAAGCGTACGCGATAACCTTGTCTCGTTGCATGAGAACACAACCAAGATCAAGGTTCGTGGCATCGTAGTAGACTACGAAATCGTCGTTTCCATCGGGCAGTGAGAGCACGGGAGCATTGCAAAGCATAGCTTTGAGATTTTGAAAGGCCTCCTCTTGTTTAGTTCCCCAAACAAAAGGTTTGTCCTTATGCGTAAGAGAGGTAAGCGGCACAGCGATCTTAGGGAAACCTTCGATAAATCGGCGATAATAGCCTGCCATTCCGAGAAAAGAACGCACTTCAGACAGGTTCTTGGGTGTAACCCAACTCTTAACAGCTTCGATCTTCGTGGGATCAACGTGAATACCTTGACTATTGACAATGTGACCCAGGAATTGGACCTCCTCCAACCAAAATTCACAATTGGAGAACTTGGCATAGAGACGGTTTCCCTGGAGTAACTCAAGAACCAAACGTAGATGCTGCGAGTGTTCGGCCTTTGACTTGGAATAGATCCGGATATCATCGATGAACACGATGAAGAAGCGATCAAGAAAGGGTTTGCACACTCGATTCATTAGATCCATGAAAACTGCGGGAGCGTTGGTCAAACCAAAAGGCATGACAATAAACTCGTAATGACCATAGCGGGTTCGAAAAGCGGTTTTGGGTATATTTTCCTCTTGAATGCGTAACTGGTGATAGCCTGAGCGTAGATCAATCTTCGAAAAATATGTAGCACCTTATAACTGATCAAACAAGTCATCAATTCGAGGCAAGGGATAGCGATTCTTGATGGTTAGCTTATTCAACTCCCTGTAATCGATGCACATCCGGAACGATCCATCCTTCTTTTTGACGAAAAGGACAGGCGCGCCCCAAGGAGAGGTGCTAGGGTGAATAAAGCCTTTATCAAAAAGTTCCTGGAGCTGACTCAAGAGTTCGCGCATTTCGGAGGGAGCGAGACGATAAGGTGCTTTAGCAACAGGATTTGCTCTAGGAATGAGGTCAATTCGGAAATTGATATCACGAGTGGGAGGTAAACTAGGTAAATCACCAGGAAATACGTTAGGGACTTCGCAAACAACTGGAACGTCTTTTACTCCTGAGTATCCTTTCTTTTCCTTCTCCGCTACTATAATGTTAGCCAAGAAAGCTCTGTATTCCTTGCGGAGATACTTGCTAGCTTGGACACATGACATGAGCTTGAGAACCTTCGAAGGAGTTTCTCCATACACACAAAGTTGATCACCATTGGCGAGCGAGAAACGAATCATCTTTTCAAAGGAAACAGCTTCAGCACGATTTTCACGAAGAAAATCCATGCCTACTATGATTTCAAAACTTCCAAGTTGTATCGGAATAAGGTCGATAGGGAATACGTGATTGTTGAGTTTAAGTGTACAATCACGTAGAACAGATATGAAAGCGTCGGTCCTTCCGGTGGCAACTTCAACATCGAACGTCGAGGGTAGATGGGCGCACTTACGATTAAGGAGCTTCTCAAATTCAAACGATACAAAACAGTTATCGGCTCCGGTATCAAATAAACACGAAGCATATATACCATTCACAAGGAAGGTACCATTGACCACATTGTTGTCTGCTTGAGCCTTGCGAGCGTTAATGTTGAAGGGACGTCCACGGGCTGCTGGCTGTTGCTACTGCTGTTGTTGTTGTTGTTGTTGTTGTTACGGCTGCTGATAGGGCTCTTGTTTCACTACTCTGTTGGGGCACATGTTTGCAAAGTGGTTGGGATCACCACATGCAAAGCAAGCTCGAGCCTGAGCTGCGGGTGCAGGAGCTGCTTGATGGCCTTGAGGAGCAGGAAGTAGAGCTTGTTGAGCAGGAGCTTGACCTGGAGCTGGGGCTTAACGTGGACCTGTACGGCAGTTTGCGGTGAAGTGGCCGTACATATTGCAATGAACACAGAACTGGCATGCGAGACCCACCGGGTGATGATAAGTACAAGTAGGGCAAAACGGGTGTGGTCCAGTGTATGCACGCTTGGCAGGCGGTGCATTGACCACAGGAACCGCTACTTGGCGGGGTTGGGGTTGCGGTTGGGCCGGTACTGTTTGGAGCGGGGCAGCAGTAACTACGCAGTTCTTGTTGCTGGAACTGCTGTTGTTCTTCCTCTTGCGGCGTGAGAGCTTTGAAGATTGCGGTGCGGTGGTGGTTTCAGCGGTTGAAGCAGCGGTAACTTGATGCAGATTCTTGGAGGCTTTGTCAAAATAACCAGCCCTGACTCGCTTATCGTTGATCTCAGCGGCGAGCAGGTAGGTTTCCTTGATTGTTGTCGTCTTTGCAGCCTGAACAAACTCTGCAATGCAATCCGGAAGAGTACGTATATACTTCTTGATTGTAATACCTGGGGTAGTAACCTGACCAGGGCAGATAATACTCAACTGCTTGAAGCGACCAGTTAGACCAGCGTTATCTCCGCCATCCTGCTTTATGTGCCAGAATTCATCCTCAAGCTTTTGGAGTTCATGGGGAGGACAAAACTCTTGTATCATTATGTTCTTCAACTCGTCCCAAGAAAATTCGAAAGCTGCACCATTTCCTCGTTTGTTCCTCTCGGCACCAATCAAGAGCGTGGGATTGGAAGACGCCGGTAGCATTGACGGTGCGCAGGTTTTCTGGACAGCCACTCTGGCGCAGGGTGACTTCGATAGAATCAAACCATTGAAACATGGCCGTAGGACCATCTTCTCCGGTGAATTCCTTTGGTCCGCAGGCTTTGAACTGCTTGAAGCTAAAAGTGGCCTTAGGAGTATCAGTCCTGGACTCCTCCGAGGACTTGCTTGCATTCTCATTCAGCTCACTGAAGATTTGTGGGATGACTTTTGCCATTTGCTTAGATACGAAAGCGGCGATGCGTTTGTCATCATGGTTTCGGCGAGCAGCACGAGAGTGGAATGATCCAAACGATGACATTTTCTGCAACAGACATCGCCATAGGACTCAAACACAATTTCTATTAATCCTAGTATAGTCTAGCGATTCACCATAAAGCTCAGGAACACAGCCATTCACAAAATTCACATAGGCACATAAACACAGAATCACATAAGCACATAACCACATAAGCTAACCTAAACACATATATTCACCTATCCTTCACAGCACGTATAGCTATTAAGTATAGCGATTACGATTAGCGAGCGTCGATTGTGAGCATAGACTAGCGATTTGTTTGCGTTTTAAGGTAAATGTGCAGTGTGAGTGGTGTGTGTTGATCAAAGGGACAGCGAAAGGTGAGTAAATCACCAAAATCAAACACATAAACACATAAAACCACATAAAATCGATAATTCACAGAGTTAGCGGCAACTATTCCATAATCGAATACAAAAATCGAGGATAGATTGTCTCGGGTATGTGTAGACATTGACTACCCAAAGTGGTTCGACTATTCACAAGGACTTTAAGTGCACACTTTGGCCTTTGGGACTGCGCTCTCGCTTCAATTTGAGTGATCGGCACGCATCCTTCTAGTCACAGTGTGACCTCAAGTCGTTGGAGTCCGTCGAGACTTTGGTGAGAGTTTTGTAAAACCAAAAGTATAGAGCAGAACGAGTCATCAAGGTTCGGGTTTCACCCCTAACTTAGGGACTACATCCCTGCTTGTATGGTAAAATCATGAGATAGATAAGGAGATTTGAGTCAAAGTATGGATTTCACTCCTAATTCAACGCAAACTCTCTTGTTTATAGTAAAAATAGTAATTCGAACGAGTAATTTGGTCGAAAGTTTGCGGTTTTCACACCTAATCTTAACCAGATCATCCGTTTGTGTGTGTAATCAGCCTTAGGAAAGGCTGGTCTTGCGCGGAACTGTAGTATGCAATGTTCGTGCAAGTGTGTAGGGTACAACGAGTTCGAGCGAGAAGTAGCGAGTAAGCTCGTACGACACCTATACCGGGCATGCACAAGTCGGTCTGTTGGTACCTAGACTATAGACTAGGTCGTTTCTAAGACATTGACCTGGACTAGGTGGAGTCTTGCCTAAATCCCTATAGTTATGGCTCTGATACCAATCTGTCACACCCCAACCGATGACGGAAATATCGGGGCATGGCACTGAGCGAAACAGATTGTCCAGGGGTTTCCATAACAACTACGATTACTAATTATTTAAGCATCACGTCCCATACCATGACATAACAAGTAGCATAGTTATTACAGACAATTCAAAGACAAATAGTTCTGTTTTGACAACTTAAATATAAAATAGTTTGTTTCTAAGACTCCACCCTAGCTTGATTCCCATATAGCAGCAAAACACAAGCGTCCTAAACACCTGTCACATACGTTAAAATATCGGTCAATACACATAGTGTAAAGGTGAGCATACAAGTTTAGTAGTAATAGTAGAGTTCGAAATCGTTTACGCATAACCAGCATGTAACATGTATAATGCGAAGCTAGTAGGTTATCGACAATGAAATATGCACAGACTAGACTGCGAGTTGTAGAATGCGCAACACATATCACCACTGTGACATGTGAGAGGTAACCTTAACAACCCATGTCCACGACAGGTGCTGAGTCCAAACAAATAGTATTATCGTTGCTAAGGCATCAGGCAACAATCATTGTGTTAACATAACATACAAGCATTCATCGAGTAACAAGTAACATGCAATAACGGTCTGCGTGTAAATAGTGTTTGCGTTGTGTGTTTGATTGTGGTTTGGAATATGTAACGTATGTAATACTCAAAAGTGCATAAAGCAAAAAGGAATCGAGTATACTCACAGCGATGGAAATGGATTGAAGGGAACGCTAGAGTTATTAGCCTGAACAATTAACGATAGCATAAGCGAAGAGCGGTGCGTAAAACAGTGAAAGTGACAAAGTGTTGAATGGCAATCCGATCGGATGGCAATCCGATCGAATGGTCATTCCGTCGGATGTCAATCCGTTCGGATGGTCATCCGATCGGATGGCCATTCTGTCGGATTGACATTCGTTTGGTAAGGATGTGTTTGTGTATGATGGCTTTGAGGTTTTCGTTGTAGCATTTTGAAAACAGAGAAGTATCTCTACCCTTCAGGTTGATCGATCGAACGGTCGTTCGATCGGATAGCGATCCGATTGGTAGGACACTTAGTAAGAACAAGTTCACAGCAGGATGGTCACTCGATCGGATAGCAATCTGATCGGATGGCAATCTGTTAGAACTAACTTATGCATTGAACATGTTGAAAAATTTTTAAGTGTTGAACCTCAAGTGTAATCCGATCGAATGACAATCCGTCCTGCATTTTGATCATTTTGCAACTTGAAGATTTGCTAAGTTTTGAAAGTTCTGAGGTTTGTTCGAGACGGTTTGACTATGTATTAAACAACAGAACCTCGTCAAGTCCTAAGTCGTCTGATCGAACAGGAATCACCCTAATCCGATCAGTTTACTGGTTCGTGACGGTTGTTCTTGTTTAACCCGAAATCGGTTGTCTCCTTGATAGTAATCAGATCTCGAACCAACTCATCACTAAGAAAGAGTAGAAGATCAGAACGAGCTCCGGTTCTGCCGGTTTTGAGTGCATAGAGTGTAAAAGAGTTGAAAGAAAGTTGAAATTCATCTTTGAATCCTTTTAACTTTGGAAATGTTTAGATCTATGCGAAATCGTTGTTAAATCATGTGGAAATCCCTCAGATCTGAGTTGTTCTTGGTGGAATGAGGCCAAAACTTTGAAGTTCATAAGAACTCCATGATGACGTCATCCTTAAACACCTCAAATCCGTTTATTTCACGGTTAAAAGTTAAGATTCAAATGTGAAAAAAATGAAGAAGTGCGTGTGGATCATAGAAGTAAAAGATTTGAGTTGAAAACTTACAAGAATCGTGAGAAATCGAGAGAAAAGAGGGCTTGAGTGCTGCTGGTCGAATGGGAGAGGGCTGTCACATTACAAATGATGTGACAGGAGGGTATTTATAGGGTTTCCAAAAGAGGAAAGTGCACAAGTGTCGGATTGGCCACCGATCGGATGGCGGTTCGATATGATGGCAATCTGATCGGATGGCCACTCGATCGGTTGGCAATTCGATCCAGGTCTCCGGCGCGTGGAGTTTTGTCATTTCGATTTGCGTGTTGAGCGTTGTGGTGCGATTTGAGTGAGCGATGCGATAGTATTATCCATTAGTTACACAAATTACTTAACTACTATATCTAACATACAATCATTACAGATAACTTGCGTTTAGCGTTTGCGATTAGATTGCGATGCGATAGAATTTCGATTGCGATTGCGATTAAACACCTCAACATAAACATAACATGCACAAGTAACACATAATAGCACGCACACACGTAGAACAATATCCAGAACACATAATTCGGGTTGCGATGCGATAGCGATGCGATTAGCGATAAGTCGATTAGCGATTAAATATGCGATTAAACCTCGATTATTAATAGATACTCCACATAATACAACTAAAGCAAATAAATAAAAAGATTCGATTACAGGTCCTTGACGTGCAATCAATAGTTAAGCAAGGAGTGACATATCGCAATTAGCAATCTTTTCTTCCTTTGACTTTGACTTTGAATTGTACTTTGACTTCCACAAAGCGGGTTGTTACAGCCTCCCCTACTTTAGGAAAGTTCGTCCCGAAATTTAAGAAGTAGGCGTAACAAACAGTTGCGGGTACTTCACCTTCATGTCACTTTCGAGTTCCCAAGTGAACTCGACGCCGCGTTTGCCTTCCGAGCGAACCTTCACAATGGGAATGCGTGAGCATCTGAGCACCTTGGTTTTTCGTCCCATGATCTCGACAGGCTTTTCCACGAAGTGTAATGTTTCGTCCACTTGTAAATCTTCGAGAGGGACATGTAATTCCGGGTCGGCTAAGCACTTTCTGAGGTTCGAAACATGGAAAGTCGGGTGGACATTACTAAGTTCCTCCGGTAGTTCGAGTCTGTAGGCCACTTTTCCAATCCTTTCCAGAATTTTAAAGGTTCCAACCTATCAAGGCACGAGCTTTCCTTTCTTCCTTTGACTTTTACTTGTACTTTAACTTCCACAAAGCGGGTTGTTATAGTTTGTGTGTGATTTTGATGGAGAAGATGATGTAGAAGTGATTAGAGATGAAAGTTGTACAAGATTTGAGGAGAAATACTTACGAAATAGCTTTGAATCTTGATTAGAAGTGACTGAGAGCGGCTTTTGTGTGTGTGGTCGGATGGAGGTGTCAAATCAATAAAAGGAGGTGTACGGGTACTATTTATAGTGTGAGAGAGGGAGTCAAGTCGGTGGAGAATGGCCTTCGGTCAAATGGGTTGTCCGGTCGAATGGCCACTTGGTCGGATGGCCATCCGAGCGGATGGTCATCAGGATGGAAGTCCATTCGATCAACCGAGTTGTGTTTTGTTAGTTTCCAACTTTCGTTTCGTGTGTTAAGCATTGCGTTGCGTTTAAGCGAGTTGCGAGTGAGCGTTGAGCGTATAAGCGTTGCGTTGAGACAACCACATATCATTAAACAAGTAATCACACAATTAACACACATAATAACTAAGATGCCTAAAAGTAAATCTGCGTTTCAAGCTTGCATTGAGATTGCATGGCATTAGCATTGCGATAGCGTTTAGTATAAACAAGCGATGTGATATGCGATAAAATGCGTGTAAATTGTATGCGTTGTAAATTGTGTTAAATGCGATAACTGCGTTTTAGATAAGCGTTGTAATAAGTGTTTGAAAACATAGGTTAAAATAGTTAACCCATAGCGATAATCGAAATCTCAAGAGTACAAGCGATTAAGCGAGAAATGACAGTGACAAGTAATGACCCGGAAAGTTTGGTTGTTACAGCCTCCCCTACTTTAAGGAATTTCATCCCGAAATTAAGGCGCAGGCATAACAAAGAGTTATGGATATTTAGCTTTCATATCACTTTTGAGTTCCCAAGTGAACTCGACGCCGCGTTTGCCTTCCCAGCGAACCATCACTATAGGAATGCGAAAGCGTCGAAGTTTCTTGGTCTCTCGATCCATGATTTCTACTGGCTTTTCCACAAAGTGTAGGGTTTCGTTAACTTGCAAATCCTCGAGAGGGACATGCAGGTTTTCTTTGGCTAGGCACTTCTTGAGGTTCGAGACGTGGAAAGTCGGATGTACGTTGCTGAGTTCCTCTAGTAATTCGAGTCGGTAGGACACTTTACCAATTCTTTCCAGAATCTTACAGGGTCCCACGTATCGTAGAGCTAGCTTTCCTTTCTTGCCGAATCGGATCACCCCCTTCCAAGGTGAAACCCCTTAGGAGTACGTGATCACCAACTTCAAACTCAATGGGTTTGCGGCGTTTATCGGCGTAACTCTTTTGACGACTCCGAGCTTTCAAGAGGTTATCTCGTATTGGAGGATCTTGTCAGTTTTTCTTGTAATAACTCAGAACCGGTGATCTGAGCGTCGCCGATCTCGTGCCATATAATAGGCGATCGACATTTTCTTCCATATAGTGCCTCAAAGGGTGCCATTTAAATACTGGCGTGATAATTGTTATTGTACGAGAATTCAACTAAAGGTAAATGCGAATCCCAGTTACCACCAAAATCTATAACGCACGAACGAAGCATGTCTTCAATGGTGCGAATCACGCGCTCAGTCTGACCGTCGGTATGGGGATGGAAAGCAGTACTTAGATTAAGAGTAGTACCGAGAGCGGATTGGAATGTCTCCCAGGGATGCGAAGTAAATCGACCATCGCGGTCAGAGATGATGTCACGAGGTGTCCCATGTCGACAAATGACTTCGTCGGTATAGATTCGTGCTAATCGTTCAACCCTATAGTCTTCTCGTATCGGTAAGAAGTGAGCGGATTTTGTAAGACGATCAACGATAACCCAAATGCTATCGTGACCTGATGGCGTGCGAGGGAGTTTCTTAATGAAGTACATAGCTATACTATCCCATTTCCACATCGGGATTTCGAGTTGTTCGAGTAAGCTAGAGGGTCGTTAGTGTTCGGCCTTAACTTTAGAACAAGTTATGTCACACCCCCAAAATCCACACGCGGAGTACCACCGCTTGGGGGCGTGACATGACCAGGATCGAGCCACCAATCATATTGAACAACATAATTAAGTAAATAAAACCAACCACAATACGATTGGTGACCAAAAGAAAAGTAACCGACTTAATGTTAACAGCGGAAGCATTAAACGTAAGTTCAAACGTAAGTTCCATAGTTTATAAGTTTAAAGACCAAAACATAGATTTAATAAGTTTATAACGTTTGATTAATAAGCGTGGGACATAACAGTCCGCATTCCACAACAACCTCCTCCTTTCGTGCAAGCTCCATAAGCATTTAGCGACCTGTAAGGCATGTAACAACGAGTCAACAACAAAGTTGAGTGAGTTCACGGTTGGTTGTTTAGTTTTAAGTTGTTTCTGAAAACGTGGTTTGACTTTCGCTGGCTTATTTGCCGTGGGGGTTACCCCGTAGTTAAAAGTATGTTTAACCAGTTCCTTTTATTACCCAAACCATATCCAAAATCAGTGGGGGCTTCCATGTAAACTACTAGACTGTCCTGATATCGACAACTGACGAATAACGTGCCCTACATCAATGTTCTATCATCATTGACAGTTTGCCATAGTCCATTAGTACACGCCCGTTCGGACGACACGGTGTGAGGTTTGTTAAACCTAATAGCGCTATTAGGTTTAACAAACCTCACACCGTGTCGTTCGAACGGGCGTGTACTAATGGACTATGGCAAACAGTCAATGATGATAGAACATTGATGTAGGGCACGTTATTCGTCAGTTGTCGATATCAGGACAGTCTAGTGGTTTACATGGGGAAACCCCCCACTAATTATGGGTATGATTTGGGTAATAAAAAGAATCTGGTTAAACATACTTTCAACTAAGGGGTAACCCCCACGGCATATAAGCCAACGAAAGTCAAACCACGTTTTGCAGAAACAACTTAAAACTAATCAACCAACTGTGAACTCACTCAACTTTGTTGTTGACTCGTTGTTACATGCCTTACAGGTCGCTAGACGCTTATGGAGCTTGCACGAGGAAGAAGTCGTTGTGGGATGCGGACTGTTATGTCACGTACTTAATAATTGAACTTTATAAACTATGGAACTTATGTTTTGGTTTAACGTCTTATGCTTCCGCTGTTTAAATTAAACTTGGGTTAACTTTCTTTTGGTCACCAATCGTATTGTGATCAGTCTATTTACTTAATTATGTTGTTCAATATGATTGGTGGCTCGATCCTGGTCATGTCACGCCTCCAAGCGGTGATACCCCGCATGGTGGATTTTGGGGGTGTGACAGATTGGTATCAGAGCCATTGGTTATAGTGAACTTGGTTTTAAAAAGGGGAAAAGCTTTTTGATAAACCAGACTATAACCTGTACAGTGCTCAACGATCCACAACAACGCTTCACTCCACGTGCAAGACTCAACACCATAGGTGAAATGGTTCATGCTTACATTGCATGTCTAATTATCTACATAATACATTGCATGCTTAGTTAATACAACAACTGATAATTGAAACCCTGTGTGTTTGCTCTCTTCTGTCACTCCACACTTACGCACTTTCACAACACCATTCTTACTTGTGTTTCCTTCGATGTGAAGATCATGAGCGGACGCGGAGGACGTATCAACCTAACTCAAGCCCAACTAACGGCTCTAATCAACGAACGAGTGGCTGAGGCACTCGCAGCAATTCCAGCAGGAGGTCAGCATGCTCAACCTCCTGTATGTACGTTCAAAACCTTCATGGACTGCCGACCTACTACTTTCAGTGGCACTGAAGGAGCTGTAGGCCTTCTCCACTGGTTTGAGAAGCTTGAGTCTGTTTTCGAGATGTGTGAATGCCCAGAGGATCGTAGGGTGAAATATGCTACTGGAACGCTTGAAGGTGTTGCGTTAACCTGGTGGAAGGCACAGGTTCAACTACTAGGGCTGGCAGTTGCTAATGCCACCCCCTGGAACGGTTTCAAGGAACTGATCAAAGAAGAATACTGTAGTCACGATGACATCCACAAGCTAGAGGTGGAATTTTTCAATCTGAAGATGACGGGGTCTGAGATTGAGGCGTATATGAAAAGGTCAAACGAGCTGGCCATCTTGTGCCCTACAATGGTAGACCCTCCCATCAAACGAATTGACCTGTACCTCAAGGGTCTTGTACCAGAGATTCAGAGTCACGTGACTTCAGCTAACCTGGGTACCATTCAGCAAATTATTAAGTTGGCCAATCGTCTCACCGATCAAGCAGTTGAACAGAACAGACTGCCCAAACGTATCAGTGCCACAGCTACTCCTGATGCACCCAGCGACAACAAGCGAAAATGGGATGGGAATTCCAGTAAAGGTTCTACATCAGTTCAGTCGCAGCAGCGAAAGATCGATGACTACCAGAGTCCTGGACAGCAATCTTCCGGTAGTCAAGGACAGGGTGGATACCGAGGGAACCACCCCAAGTGCAACCGGTGCAACAAGCATCACAGCGGGCAGTGCAACAAGGGTCGTTGCCTGAGGTGTAACAAGTTTGGTCATGAGGCAAAGGATTGCAAGAGCGCATGACCAGCAAATCAGAATCGCCAACAACAACAACAAGCTCCACAGAACCACCAACAGCAACAACAACAACAGGGCAATAAAGGATGCTTTCAGTGTGGCGCTGAAGGCCACTTTAAGAGAAACTGTCCTCAGCTGAACCAGAATCAGAACAACAACAACCAAGGAAACGGGAACAACAATGGAGGCAACAACGGGGGTAACAATAATGGTAATGGAGCCAGGGGACGTGTTTTCATACTAGGTCAGGGTGATGCAAGGAACGATCCCAACATTGTGATAGGTAAGTTTCTTCTGGATGATTTCTTTGTTACTGTTTTATTTGACTTGGGTGCTGATACTAGTTATGTGTCCTTAAAAGTTAGTCAAATGCTTAAGCGCACTCCAACACTTTTGATCACCAAACACACGGTAGAGCTAGCAAACGGTAAAAGTCTCGAGGCCACACACATAGTTAAAGGTTGTAACCTCGTCTTAGCGGGTCAGACTTTCTCTATCGATCTTATTCCTATCTTTCTGGGTAGTTTTGACGTTGTTATTGGGATGGATTGGTTATCTCATCAACAAGCGGAAATTCTTTGCAACGAGAAGATTGTCCGCATCCCACGTTCTGATAAAGAACCTCTCGTGATTCAGGGCGATAAGAGTGGTGCTGTCGTAGGCATTATCTCTTTCCTTAAGGCCCAGAAATGTTTACGAAAGGGCTACACTGCTATTCTGGCACTCGTTACTGACACATCAACGGAAGAGAAGAGAATTGAAGACATTCCTATTGTGCGCGATTTTCCTGAGGTATTCCCTGAGGAATTACCTGGTCTCCCACCTCATCGACAAGTCGAGTTTCAAATCGAGCTAGCTCCTGGAGCAGCACCAATAGCTCGTGCACCTTATCGACTTGCTCCGTCAGAACTTGAAGAACTGTCCACGCAACTACAAGAACTCTTGGAAAAGGGTTTTATACGTCCTAGCTCTTCGCCCTGGGGAGCTCCAGTCTTGTTTGTGAAGAAGAAAGACGGTACTTTCAGAATGTGTATTGACTACCGCGAACTCAACAAGGTGACCGTGAAGAATCGTTATCCTCTTCCACGCATTGATGACTTATTCGACCAGTTGCAAGGGTCGAGTTTCTATTCCAAGATTGACTTAAGATCAGGTTACAATCAACTGAGAGTCCGAGATGAGGATATCTCTAAAACAGCATTCAGGACTCGTTATGGGCATTACGAGTTTCTGGTTTTGCCTTTCGGATTGATGAATGCACCAGCGGTCTTCATGGATCTCATGAACAGAGTGTGCAAACCTTACCTGGATAAATTTGTCATAGTATTCATTGACGATATCCTGATTTATTCGAAGAGTCAGGAAGAACACGAGCAACACCTGAGACTTATGCTGGAACTCATTCGAGCAGAGCGATTGTATGCTAAATTTTCGAAATGTGACTTCTGGCTTCGCGAAGTCCATTTTCTAGGCCATGTGGTAAACAAGGATGGGATTCATGTTGATCCATCCAAGGTTGACTCGATCAAGAACTGGCCTGCACCCCGTACACCCACAGAAATCCGCCAATTCTTGGGTTTGGCAGGTTATTACAGAAGATTTATCAAGGATTTCTCCAAGATTGCGCAACCTCTCACTTCACTGACTCAGAAAGGTGTCGCCTATCGTTGGGGTGATGCACAAGAGTCTGCTTTTCAGCACTTAAAAGATAGACTTTGTAGCGCGCCTATCCTCTCATTGCCTGAAGGCACAGATGATTTTGTGGTTTATTGTGACGCTTCCATCCAAGGACTTGGTTGCGTGTTGATGCAATGTGACAAGGTCATTGCCTACGCATCGCGCCAACTTAAGGTTCACGAAAGGAACTACACTACGTATGACTTGGAATTGGGAGCAGTTGTTTTCGTGCTTAAGATATGGAGGCATTACCTGTACGGTACCAAGTGCACCATTTACACCGATCACAGGAGTCTCGAGCATATCTTCAAGCAAAGGGAGTTAAACATGCGACAACGTCGATGGGTCGAGCTCTTGAATGATTACGAATGCGCGATCAAGTACCATCCGGGCAAGGCCAATGTTGTGGCTGATGCCCTTAGTCGAAAGGATACTATACCTAAGCGTGTACGTGCATAACAGCTTACCATCCAATCTAGTCTTCCTGCTCAAATTCGTGATGCTCAGGTTGAAGCATTGAAAGCAGAGAACATCAGGGTTGAGTCCTTACGAGTATCGAGGCAGCGATTAGTACAAAAGGAAGACGGCGCCTACTATGTAAACAGGCGCATTTGGGTTCCACTTTATGGAAACCTACGCGAGCTTGTGATGGATGAAGCGCACAAGTCTCGTTATTCGGTACATCCTGGTTCGGATAAGATGTACCATGATCTCAAGACTACATATTGGTGGCCTGGTATGAAAGCCCACATAGCAAACTACGTTAGCAAATGTTTGACTTGTGCGAGAGTCAAGACTGAATATCAAAAACCATCAGGCCTACTTCAACAACCAGAGATACCTAAATGGAAATGGGAGCAAATTTCCATGGATTTCATTACCGGCCTGCCTAGATCCCAACACGGAAATGATACTATTTGGGTGATCGTGGATCGACTCACAAAGTCTGCACACTTTTTGGCTATCAAGGAAACAGATAAGTTCTCCACTCTAGCAGACGTTTACTTAAAGGAAGTGGTTTCGAGGCACGGAGTGCCAACCTCTATTATCTCTGATCGTGATGCACGTTTTACTTCAGAGCTGTGGCAAGCGATGCACAAATCTTTTGGCTCACGATTAGACATGAGCACAGCTTACCACCCGCAAACGGATGGGCAGTCTGAACGCACCATCCAAACCCTAGAAGACATGTTGCGGGCATGTGTAATCGATTTCGGCAACGGCTGGGAAAAACATCTCCGTCTAGTGGAGTTTTCGTATAACAACAGCTACCACACCAGCATCCAAGCCGCTTCATTTGAGGCATTATACGGACGTAAATGCCGATCACCTCTCTGTTGGGCAGAAGTCGGTGACAGTCAAATCACTGGCCCAGAACTCGTAGTAGATACAACACAAAGAATTGCCCAGATACGACAACGAATGGCGGCAGTACGTGACCGTCAGAAAAGCTATGCTGATAAGGGAAGAAAGCCACTCGAGTTCCAGGTTGGGGACCAGGTGCTACTCAAAGTCTCACCTTGGAAAGCTGTAGTCCGTTTTGGCAAACGAGGCAAACTCAATCTGCGTTATGTCGGACCGTTCGAAATCATTGAGAAAATTGGCAAGGTCGCCTACAGGTTGAATCTACCTGAAGAACTCAGCGGAGTTCACAACGTATTCCACGTTTCAAATCTGAAGAAGTGTCTGTCAGATGAGACTCTCATAGTTCCTCTTAAGGAGCTCACTATCGACGACCAGCTGCGATTCGTCGAAGAACGAGTAGAGATTACTGATCGAGATGTTAAGATTCTCAAGCGTACCAGGATACCTCTCGTCCGAGTTCGTTGGAATTCCCGTCGTGGCCCAGAGTATACCTGGGAACGAGAAGACCAGATGAAACTCAAGTACCTCCAGCTGTTTAAGAAAAGTGCAACCACTACTGAGGCTGAAGCTACTGCAGAATTTCGGGACGAAATTCCAAATCAACGGGGGGATGATGTGACACCCCAGGAAAACCAGGAAACCAATGCAACTTAACTAGCTTCCCCAGTAACCACACACTAAATTTCGGGACGAAATTTTCTTAACAGGGGGAGAATGTGACAACCCTCATAATTCCATGTATCCGTACATTTTATTAATGATAATTAAAGTGCTTGATGATTGTGCAAAAGTATTTAACTGCTCTCTGATTACTGTGTTATACTTACATCTGCGTGATAACATACTAGTAGTATGCAGAAAACTTGACTAAATGCTCCTGAATATTTTCCTATGTGTTAGGAATTAATTGTGTTACAAGAAAGACGCCTTACGGAACAATTAAACAACTTAACGGAACAGTATCCGACCGAACAACCGGACATTACCCAGGACACCAAATATTTGCCAAATACATTGTGTTATTATTTTTGGCTAGTCTTGATCCCCGTTCACCATAACACCCGCTAAAAATCCAACAACTAACATATAACACCATGATACTTGAAATGTAACTAGCACTTATCAAATTAGTCACATTTTTACATCAAGACCCCCCCCCCCAACCGATTTTTGGTCCTAGGTGGACCCACCACATCTTCACACCATACCTTGGTGATTTGTTTCATTTTTATATTGGATATGTTGCTTAATGATCTAACCAAAATATGCATGACAATCTTATAAGGTGTAACACCTGTGCCTCCACGGCCATCAAACAAATACCGAACCAATGAAATATTGTATTTCATACTTGGGATTTGTAAAAATATGTGTATCATTTGCACATATCAATTCTTGTTCAATTTCAAACTCTAAATCGCTTTCTGGAAGGTTATACGCGAAAAACACTCCGGAATAGTGACATAGGCTTAACATACCTTAAATAACCTTTACATAACTTAGAAATAAGTTTTGAAGGCTTTGGTATGGCAAAATCAAGTTAAATCGCTTACAGGGACTAAAGTTGACAAACTGCGAAAGTATGCCAATTTGAACTGTAACAGACATTCCGGAACATGACCATAAGTTAAACACACCTTAAATATCCTTTACATAGCTTAGAAATAGGCTTTGAAGGGTTTGGTGTGCTAAAATAAACTTTTGGGACATTCAGGGACTAAAAGTGTCAAAAAGTGCACAAGTTTGCATTTTCGCGCATAACTTACGTTCTGAATACTTCCGGACATCCAAAAATTTATGTAAGCATGACTATATTATATTTTAGTGTTCGCCATAAGAAAAATCCATTCGTCGCGTCATTTGGATCGTTTTTCACGCTTGTGCGCATTCCGTCGTAATTAACCGAACATCGCAACCGTACGGCTAAATGAACCGACATCCGAGATATTTTTGAACACATTTTAAGTTCCCTATACTTTAACTTCATTTTAGAGCTTTGAAATGGGGTTAACGGGCCTTAAACGTGTCGAAAATGGGCTGATTACACTGCAGGGACTAAAATGGTAAATCTGCCAAACTTAAGCTTAGCGGGGCGCTACACTAATTACGTAGCGGTGCGCTAGCCTGTGCCAGAACAGATAATAACAAACAGTCAGCAGATTATCAGCTGATTAATCCTCAACCACAAGTTCTAACTTGCCCTTTCAGCTCTTAATAGGCCATATTCAGTAACCATAACATTTTGACAAATGTACGCATGAGATTCGAGCACGGTTTTCATGAAACGATCTTAACGGTTACCCGAAATCTATAAATACCCATCACATTTGCACACATTTCTCACAAGAATCTGATCATTTGTGCTCTAAGTTGAAACCTTTGTTTCATACCTGAGCTATTTTGATTTTGATTAGCATTCGGGGACCCTTCGTAAGTGTTCCTTCGTTCTTTTATTGCTTTTCGAGTCCGAAAGTCAAACTTTGTTTGACTTTCTGCATTGACCAATTTATGGTCGATGCGAAGTTCGTTTGAACTTCATAACGTGAGTGTGATCACGATGGTTATAGTCCCTAGCGACTATACCTACTGATTACCACGTTACCTAGGCTCAGTGACGAGCCGTAGTTTCGGGCAGAATACGTATTCTTGCGTATTTTGTAACCAAACTACTCTTAGGTATCACAACCGTTTGTTGTGATACCAAACCTGTTTTCTAAACTTAGTTAAGCATGTTTTAACATGCTTAGCTCGTCACTTTTAGTTTAGTGCTTATATAGGGTCGTAAGGTAAGCGATCTAAACAATCGCTTATACTTTCGAACCCGACCCATTTGGTCGATCATTAGGATCCGACCAAGCACAATAGGTGACCATAGTATATAGGGAATAACCTTACGAGGTTATACCTTATGGTCGCTTCGTTTAAGTAGTTGTATGATAGGTAGTTTATATGCCTTAGGTAAATTACCAAAATACCCCTTTGATGCCAAAATTCATTTTAAACATATGTAACATAACTTTTGACATCTAAACTGATTTGACAACCATATTAGACATGTTAAGGCATATATTACTTGTCATAGGACTAGTTAGGCGGTCCGAACGCGTTTCACGCGAACGACGCGTTAAAGTAGCATAAGCTACCTAAACGGGTCGTAATGGGTCGTAAGCACTTAGGTTAGGTTTCATTTAGTATGTAGGCTTTATTAAACCATACTACATGAGTTCCCATACTCATATGGTTTACGAGCCCTCATCCTATCCGATCTTCCGATTTAGGTCCGGTTATTAACATAGTTACCTATATTAGGTGCCGTTTGATTCCGAGATCTCTAGCATTACTTGGTGATTATCTTTAGACATATGAGCAATCTCAAGTGAGTACATAGACCCCTCTTTTACTGTTTTCCAAACTGTTTTGGGGTGGAACACATGTGCCTACTTGTTACTTTCATGCTTTCCTGCTTTCACATCATATACTGCTATGTTCGTTAGTACATTATAGTACATGATTTCATTACATTTTATGCTATGTATGTCCATTGCGTTCATACTTAGTACATCGTTTTACATTTACATTTTATGCTATTTATGTCCATTGCGTGCATACTTAGTACATTGTTTTTCATCACATGCTTACATTTTGGTATGACATTTGGTTTGTTTACATGGGACAATACATTCATTAACACCGATCATGCCGTTCGTTAGTAGGTAGTGGTACCATAGGAATTGACAACTCCCGTTCCGGACGTCCCAGGGAAAGGGGATGAAAGGAATGACCGAATTCGTTGATATAAGACAGATAGACCTTTAATTTGTTTAAAGGGTTTATCACCACAGTCGCAAGGCTTGGATGTATGCATATTCACAATACCGCATAAATGTTCATATTAAATATTTGCATACATTTACACAAAACATAGCTTTGATTTAAACCAAGTTTTACTTCAATACTTTGTTTTTGTGCATATGGTTTAGTTGAGACCTTTCACTTGCCATACATGACATTTTGACATAGACATTTGACATAGACATTTCGGCATAGACATTTTAACATGATTGACATTTGATCATGCATTTACACAAAACATAGCTTGATTTAAACCAAGTTTTACTTCAATACTTTGTTTTTGTGCATATGGTTTAGTTGAGACCTTTCACTTGCCATACATGACATTTTGACATAGACATTTGACATGGATATATGACATAGACATTTGACATGGATATTTGACATAGACATTTGACATGGATATTTGACATAGACATTTGACATGGATATTTGACATAGACATTTGACATGATTTACATCTTGACATGAACATTTTACATTGTTTGGTTTGGTTTGATTAAGTGATTAAGTAACGATGCGTGTGTAATATGATACAAGCATGGTGGATACGCCGCTGGTACTTCCTATATATAAGTGTTTGTATGGTATTACATGTCGTAACGTTATTTGAATCATTTCAGTTTGAGACATAGAACATTTCATACAAATAACATACTTTTCACAAGACATTGATTTATAAACAACTTATCTTATGCAAACACATTTTACTTGGTTATTCATTTAACCTTACATTTATTTTATACTTATCATCTGATCTTATCGTTTTTCAAATGATTTAAAAGACAAAGCAAATAACAAGGTTCATGACTAAACATTTTCTCAAACATAAGTCATGAATCTTATTTTCACAAAACCTATGTATCTCACAGGCATTTTTATGCTGACGTACCTATTTTCACATGTGTTTTTCAGGAGCTGTTGCATAAGATGTTCAAGATACACATAGACAGACTTGGGCTTTAGTGACAATAAAAGTTGCAAGACTAGTTAATTATGTTGTATTTCTTTGTTTGTTAAGGCATAGTAACACTTTTAATCAATAAAACGAAACTTTAATTTCCATGGTTGTGAAACATTAATTCTGTTACAACACTCCCCGATGTTTCCGCCACGTTTTGTATGTTCTACGTGGTCGGGGTGTGACATAAGGGTATGGTTCTTAGATTGGTCATCATTCCTCAAAGATCACCCTCTCTCCTCACTCACTCTCTCTCTCTCATTTCGGTCACCCCCATAACCGAACCCACCACCACCTTCCAACATCTTCATCTTCTCCAACATCAAGTGCCATTCAAAGCTTCAAAGTGATCTATGGAGGTTGCTTTTTGAAGGGCTTTCAAAGGAGCTTGTTTCTAGCTTTTTCACCATCTTTTTCTCAACATTTCTTCACTAGATTTTCCCTAGCTTCAAGCTAGTAGTAAGTCTCTATTTAACCCTTGTTCATGTCCATTTTGTGTAAAGAAAGATGTCATATGTTAAATCTACAAGAACACTAAAAAGGATTTAAACAAGAAGATGAAACATGATGTATTTATGTTAGTATGAAATTGTTTTGATATGTACTGATTATTTGCTGATTTACTTGTTAATATTGTTGTTTGATGTTGTTGTGATCACTAAACATGTTAACGGAATCAATCGAACACACTTTAGAATGTCAAAAGCTGAAAACAGTTTGCTGTTTGATGATTACAGCCAACTTCAGTTGGCTGTAACCAAACCTTAATAAAGCAGAAAATGTATTATCTGAAGTCTAGATTTATGTATTATGAAATACGGTTCTAATGGCACTGGAATCACAATTTTTGGACTTCGTTTACTATTTTTAAAGACCCTTTTAAAAACAGCAGCTGAAGCTGAGTTTTTGCTGCAGTAAATGGGTGATATGTTTTTGGTCATAACTGGAAATCTATGATGAATCAGCTCATGAAAATTGTACAGTAGATGACAACTGATGTATTTGTAATTACCCCACTGGAATTTCGTAAATCGAACTTACGAAGAATTTTTAATAAATTATTCCGTGGACTGCAATCAGAAAAAGATGAATCTGATTGCAGTCCGGAAAATTAATTTTTATAAAATATTGGTGATAAATTGGATCCCGAGATTTTTACAAAATAATATTTGGATCGTTTAAGACCTTCTGTAAAAAGTTGGGAATTTTTGAAACAAGTTAACTATTTATTAAAATCCCCGAAAACAGCCCAGTTTTGAATATAAAAGCTGAAACGACATAAGTAGTGATTTGTGTGTCTAAATGTCGGGTAGGTTATCCGAGAATGATATTACATGTTATATGTCTATAAAAGTGTTATGTGCAATGTCTTATGTTTGTTTATGAGTGGGGAATGGATGGGAAGTTTATATGGGCATGAACCGTTAAAGTGATGCATGTTATGTGATAGATACGTGTAGGAACTTTGTGTTCTATTTGAAGTCACTAATAAACTAAGTGGTAATCATACTAGGACGTGATTGACCGACCTTGACTGTTAGCTATTTTTGAGAGTTAAACCGAGCAACCGAGGTGAGTTCACACTTTCTATAAGGCATGGGATTCCCGGTGGTTTGGGAATGGGTTAAGAAACTAAAATGAAATCTACATATCCTCCTTGGGTAGGATATGTACGGCCATCCTCCATAGGTAGGATGTCATTATTAATCCTATGAATTCTCCTTGTGCAGAATACATACGTTCGTCCTCCTTGGGTAGGACAACAACCTTAAAACTTACTAGACAAAACTCTATCACCTAAGCCCTCAAATTTATATCGACTTAATCGCCGAGGCCGATGGCGAGCGGGTCATTAGTTAATAGCGCTATTAAGTTTAACAAACCTCACACCGTGTCGTCCAAACGGGCGTGTACTAATGGACTATGGCAAACTGTCAATGATGATAGAACATTGATGTAGGGCACGTTATTCGTCAGTTGTCGATATCAGGACAGTCTAGTGGTTTACATGGGGAAACCCCCCACTAATTATGGGTATGATTTGGGTAATAAAAAGAATCTGATTAAACATACTTTCAACTAAGGGGTAACCCCCACGACATATAAGCCAACGAAAGTCAAACCACGTTTTTCAGAAATAACTTAAAACTAATCAACCAACCGTGAACTCACTCAACTTTGTTGTTGACTCGTTGTTACATGCCTTACAGGTCGCTAGACGCTTATGGAGCTTGCATGAGGAAGAAGTTGTTGTGGGATGCGGACCGTTATGTCCCGTACTTAATAATTGAACTTTATAAACTATGGAACTTATGTTTTGGTTTAACGTCTTATGCTTCCGCTGTTTAAATTAAACTTGGGTTAACTTTCTTTTGGTCACCAATCATATTGTGATCAGTCTATTTACTTAATTATGTTGTTCAATATGATTGGTGGCTCGATCCTGGTCATGTCACGCCTCCAAGCGGTGATACCCCGCATGGTGGATTTTGGGGGTGTGACAAGTTAAGCATTTCGAAACGTAGAGCGCGATATCCTTCTTCATTCCTGGCCACCAATACCTGGCACAGAGGTCCTGGTACATTTTTTCGGCACCGGGATGAATGGAATATCGAGATTTATGGGCTTCAGTCAGCAAAATCTCTTGGAGATTATTGCGACTAGGTATCCAGATGCGATCGAGAGAGTGGAAGATACCATTCGGTTTATTCACTAGTTGGTTTTCGGTTCCGAGTATTCTTTCTTCTTTCAAAGTGTTCTCGAGAAAACAAGCGTGTTGAGCACCGCGAATGAGGGCTTCGAGGTCGTGTTGGGCTTGAACGTTTCGAACACTATGTAAATAGCTTTGTCGGCTAAGAGCGTCGGTAATGACGTTTGCTTTGCCTGGGTGGTAGCGTATCTCACAGTCGTAGTCATTGAGAAATTCCACCCATCTGCATTGGCGCATATTCAGTTCCTTCTGGTTCAAGATGTGTTGTAGGCTCTTATGGTCTGTGAAGACCGTACACTTAGTACCATACAGGTAGTGTCACCAAATCTTTAATGCAAAAACAACTGCACCGAGTTTGAGATCGTGGGTTGTGTAGTTCTTCTCGTGGACTTTGAGTTGGCGAGACGCGTACGCGATAACCTTATCTTGTTACATAAGAACACAACCAAGACCTAGGTTAGAGGCATCGCAATAAATGACAAAGTCGTCGTTTCCATCAGGTAGCGCGAGTACGGGTGCGTTGCAAAGCATACACTTTAGAGTTTGAAAGGCATCCTCTTGTTCGGTTTCCCGAAGAAAAGGTTTGTCTTTACGCGTCAGAGAGGTGAGAGGAACGGCGATTTTAGAGAAATCAGCGATGCATCGACGGTAATAACCCGCTAATCCGAGAAAAGAACGAACTTCGGACGGGGTTTTTGGTGTAACCCAACTCTTAACTGCTTCAATCTTCGTGGGATCGACGTGAATACCTTGACTGTTGACGATGTGACCGAGGAATTGAACCTCCTCGAGCCAAAATTCACACTTGGAGAACTTGGCGTAGAGGCGATTCCCTTGGAGAAGCTCGAGAACCAAACGAAGATGTTGCGCATTGTCACACCCCCAAAATCCACACGCGGAGTATCACCACCTGGAGGCGTGACTGACCAGGATCCAGCCACCAATCATATTGAACAAGCATGTAAGTAATTAGAAAATCCAACCAATACAATTGGTGTCCAAACAAAACATATTTTAAGTTGCAAGCGGAAGCATAATGATTAAATCCAAAACCAAATATAAGTTCAAATGTTTAAATGTTTAACATGGCACACAGTTGTCCATGTCCCACAACGACCACGCCTCCTCGTGCAAGCTCCATAAGTACCTAACGACCTACAAGGCATGTAACAACGAGTCAACAACAAAGTTGAGCGAGTTCACAGTTGGTGTTCATTGTTAAGTTGTTTCAAAAACCAGGAATTCATTTGTAAGTTGTAAGTTAATCAATTTACCCTGTTTCCCAAACATATCCATAGTTGGTGGGGGCTTCCCCATGTTAACCACTAGACCTGTTTACCATATCGACTACTGACTGAAGTAAGTTGGTGCCCTAGCGTCAATGTCTATCATCATTGACGTGCCCAGATCCATTAGTTCACACCCGTCCTCTGCGGCACGGTGTGAGGCTTGTCAAACCTAAATAGCGCTATCTAACTAATGACCCGCTCGCCATTGGCCCGGCGATTAAGTCGATATAAAAGGAGAGACTTCATGATAGAGAGTTTTAGTCTAGTATCCGTGTTGTCACCCTTCAATAAAGAGGGTGTGTACGTGTTCCAAACCAGGAGATCACGCAGTTTCCAATTAAATCCTTATCACATGTTGTCACCCTTCAAGTAAGAGGGTGTGTACGTGTTCCAAACCAGGAGATCACCCAGTTTCAGTTCAAATCCTTTACCCATTCCCAACCCCTGGGAATCCCATGCCTTGTAGAAAGTGTGAACTCACCTTTGCTTTGCTCGGTAGATAAAGCATTTGTCCTAAGTTGGTCAACCATATCCTATTATGGTTATCATTTATTAGGACGGTAAACAAGTAATCACGTATAAGCTACACGTATTTGTCAAGTAGTGTACAATACCTTAATCATACATGTATTTGAATCAAGCAGTGTATATGCATTAAATCAAGTAACAGTTTATACCAGGCATATGCATATTCATAATCATCAAGATATCATATCGGTCATCAGTTGAATTTAAGTTAAGGAAAATAGTACAAGTGTGCGACATTTACAAGGAATGGGGCTCATTTTAGTGTGCGGCCTACTAGATCGAGCCGAATACACAAGGTTGTGCGGCCATGATTCAATCAAACAGCTTGTATCGTTCAAGTTTGTCCAAAGGATCATCGACATCTTTTAACATATAAATGAAACATCATTGAATCATATTATTCACTAAAAACATTTAATAATTGAAACATCACAATTTATGACACATGTTTCGTAGAGTATTGTTCATATCCTAGTATGGTAAAATAACTTATACTAATCAGAAATATTATATTATAACAAATACTCATTATTACACCGAAGTATTGTTACAATATCTCAACGAATGGAGTATCACAAAGGCGTTATTTCTGTCTATTACGTACAGTATCACATTTATCACAAATTCATCAGATTCCTATATCTTCATATTACACTTGATCGAAATTTCAATCTCATTCATATTCATACTAGATCAGTTAACAAGTATGCATATAACACCCAACTCATAAAGAATGCAAACAGCATATATACAGCAGCTAATACTCATATATACTCAAAAAGCTCATAATGTAAGAAACGCATATATCCATCCTTAATTCAAAATCAACAAATCGACAACCGATTACTAACCGGTGGGCTGTGCACGTCGCCACCATCCTTTCTGCTGTTGTCACCTTGTCGGACCCGAGCCAGAGCCACCACCGTAGTACCGCTGCCGCCACCAGGGAGTTCATTGGCCTTCGCTTCAGTCGTCATCCATCACAATTTCATCAGAGAAAAGAATTGGACTTATGTTCAGAAGAGAAGAGAGATTACACTTACCGATACTATCTCGGAGTTCTACCGGAATCCTGGCTTATCGCTGGAGTCCCGTGCTTCGCCGGAAAGACAGGGAGGTCACCGGAGATGGTCGGCTCCCTCAATAACCCTGTCGTTCCTCTCTCTCGCTCCGTTCCTCGCTGTCGTCGCTGGTGCAGCCGCCGTCACCTGCGCCGCCACTGTTGTGGCTTTTCACTTCTACTCAGCCGTCTCTTTCTCTCTCTGTTATAATTTCCCGTTTCCTGCTCTTCTTTAACGGACAAAGCATCGGACAAGGTGGGTGGGTGTGTATAAGGAAGGAGGTTTAGGGAAGATGATGTATAGGAAAGAGATATGTGCGAGTGAGAAACAAGGTGGGGAAGGGGTGTCGCTGAGGCTGTGACGTGGTCAGAGCTGGTCGCTGACCGGAGTGCCCCTTTCCGGTGATCGGGGGTTTAGAGGAGGAGGGAAGGGATTGTTTGTGCGGCTGCATGGTAATGGGATTAGGGTTGGGGCTGCATGGTTTTGTGGGGGTGAGAAATTATAAAGAGGTTTAAATAGGTAGGGTTTAGGTTAGTTAGGTTGGGCATAGCCCAAGTGTGTGAACCCATTAAACGATTAGGTGCCTCGCTCAACAATCTGGCCCGGTTTTGTTAATAAAATAACGGTATTTAAAATAAATATCAAACCTTTCGCCGCGTGTTTCTATTATTATTTTACAAGTAAAATAATAACGAGAATAATAATCTTAAATAACAATAATAGCAATATAATAATAATCACACGGTAAAATAAATGGCTTCTTGATAATTGGGATCGAGAGTACGGGTTGTTACACGCATGTTCAGCTTTCGATTTCGAATATATAAGGATATCATTGATAAACACGATGACGAAGTGATCAAGAAAGGGTTTACACACACGGTTCATGAAATCCATGAAGACAGCGGGTGCGTTGGTGAGTCCAAAAGGCATGACCACGAATTCATAATGGCCATAACGGGTATGAAAAGCGGTTTTAGGGATATCTTCCTCCTGAATTCGTAGTTGATGGTAACCAGAGCTTAGATCGATCTTAGAGAAGCACGTAGCACCTTGCAATTGATCAAATAAGTCGTCAATTCGGGGTAAAGGGTAGCAATTATTGATAATAAGCTTATTGAGTTCCCTATAATCGATGCACATTCGGAACGATCCATCCTTCTTTTTCACGAAAAGGACAGGTGCACCCCATGGAGATGTGCTAGGGTTTATGAAGCCTTTATCAAGTAATTTCTGGAGTTGACTAGAAAGTTCACGCATTTCAGACAATGCGAGGCGATAAGGGGCTTTAGCGACAGGGTTAGCTCCAGGAATGAGGTCGATACGGAAATCAATATCACGAGTCAGGGGTAGACCGGGTAAATTGTCAGGAAAGACATTAGGAAAATCACGAACCACAAGTACCTTTTCCATCGACTTCTTTTCCTTCTTCGTTACTACAATGTGAGCCAAGAAATCCATTTACTCCTTTTGGAGATACTTGCTTGCTTGAATGCACGGCATAAGTTTTAGTTCTTTCGAGGATACTTCGCCATAAACACAGAGTTGGTCGCCATTAGCAAGAGAGAAACGAATCATCTTTTCGAAACAAACAACTTCAGAACGATTTTCACGAAGAAAATCCATACCTACTATGATATCGAAACTACCAAGCTGCATCGGAATGAGATCGATCGGGAAAACGTGGTTGTTGAGTTCAAGAGTACAATCACAAAGAACGAAACTGACGGTGACAGTTCTTCTGGTGGCAATTTCTATGTCGAACATCGTTGGGAGGTTAGCGCGTTTACGGTTTAGGAGCTTTTCGAATTCAAACGACACAAATAGTTTTCGGCTCCAGTATCAAATAAACACGAAGCATAAATACCGTTGACAAGGAACGTACCATTGACAACATTGTTGTTAGTTTGAGCCAGGCGGACGTTGATGTTGAAGGTTCTTCCGCGGACTGCTTGTTGTGGTTGCT
This sequence comes from Helianthus tuberosus, assembly GCA_030545235.1. Taxonomy (NCBI): domain Eukaryota; kingdom Viridiplantae; phylum Streptophyta; class Magnoliopsida; order Asterales; family Asteraceae; genus Helianthus; species Helianthus tuberosus. The sequence continues at coordinate 40,727 of JARYGA010056225.1, forward strand.
GTTGCTGCTGTTGTTGCGGTTGTTGTTGCGGTTCTTGTTTCACCACGCGATTCAGGCAGACGTTAGCAAAATGATTCGGGTCACCACAAGAGTAGCAGGCTTGTGCATGAACAGCGGGCGCATGAGCTGCTTGGTTACCCTGGAGAGCAAGAGGTTGAGCTGGTGGTGTTGGAGGAGCTTGAGCTTGTTGGCGTGGGTCTGAACGGAGTGTGTAGTAAAGTGCCCGTAAATGTTGTAGTTTGCACAGAAGCGACAATTCACCCCTGCAGGGTGATGGTAGGTGCAAGTTGGGCAGAGAGGATGAACACCAGTATCCGCACGCTTAGCAGGCGGTGCATTGGTGTTAGGAGCTGCAACTTGACGGTTCTGGTTGGGTTGTACGGGGACAGCGTTGAGAGGAGCGGTGGTAGTAGCGTAGTTCTTGTTCTTGTTTCCCTTGCGCTTGAGATTTTGGCGTGAAGACCTTGAACCTTGTGATGTTGCAGTGTCGGTAGCGGGAGTAGCAGTTGCTTGACTGAGGCTCTTGGTTGAGGTCATGAAATACCCAGCTAAGACTCGCTTATCGTTGATCTCAGCTGCGAGTTGGTAGGTTTCCTCAATGATAGCAGGTTTAGCTGCTTGAATAAAGTCAGATACACAGTCTGGGAGAGCGCGGATGTATTTCTTGTTTATCATATCAGGTGTTGCCACCTGACTAGGACAGATGATACCGAGCTGTTTGAAGCGAGCGGTGAGACCAGCGTTATCACCTCCATCTTGTTTGATATGCTAGAATTCGTTCTCCAACTTTTGAACTTCATGAGGAGGACATAACTCTTTCATCATAAGCTCCCTAAGTGACTCCCAAGAAAGGCCATAAGCTGAATCATTGTCGCGCCTGTTGCGCTCAGCAGTCCACCAATCCAGAACCCTGGACTGAAAAACTCCAGTAGCGTTAACAGTACGCAGATTTTCTGGGCATCCACTTTGCCTGAAGGTGACTTCAATAGAGTCAAACCACTGGAACATAGCACTAGGTCCATCTTCACCAGTGGAGTTTGAAGGACCGCATGCCTTGAATTGCTTAAAGCTGAAAGGCGCTTTTGGAGAGTCGCTCTTTGATTCAATAGAGGACTTGTTGCTGACCTCGTTGATCTCACTGATGATCTGAGGTATGACCTTGGCCATTTCCTTAGCCACCAGTGAAGCGATGCGCTTGTCAGCATGGTTATGTCAACCAGCACGTTGAGTGTGAGAACCAAATGACGACATTGTCTGCAGCAGACATCGTCATATGATTTAGACGAGATTCGATTATATCGGGTTTTCAAAAAGTTTAGCGTTTTACAATCATCCTCTTTTATATAAAGCTCAGGAACACGTAGGCACATAAACACATAGGCACATAGTCACGTAAGCACATAGTCCACTTAAGCACGTATACACGTAGGCACATAATTCACATATTTTGCACGTATTCACCTATATATTTTGCACGTATTCACCT